>JBBBDQ010001011.1:1415000-1517500 GCA_037127315.1 Ascarosepion bandense
TCCTCATTTCGTGTCCCAGGAACTTCAGTTGTCTCTTCCTGATGCTCAGTATTAATTTCCTTTTCATTGCCATTCTTTCCAACACCTCATCATTGCTTGCATGCTCGGTCCACGATATCCGCAGCATCCTTCTGTAGAACCACATTTCCGCTGCTTCCAGTTTTGTCCTCATTTCCAATGATATTGTCCAGTATTCACTGCCGTATTGAAGAACTGACATCACATAGCAATCCAGTACTCTTTTCTTTGTTTCTAGTGAAATTTTCCTGTGTCTTAGTACTTTACTCAGCTTCTGGAACGTGTCCTTTGCCATGCCAATTCGCCTTCAGATCTCTGTGTCGCACTTTCCATCTCCTGTTAGAACACTTCCTAGGTATTTAAATTTTTGCACCTGCTTTATTCTGGTATCCCCCACCTGTATTTGGCATTTTGGGTTGCACCTTTTGCTGATGACCATGCATTCAGTTTTCTTAAAGTTTATTTGTAGTCCTTTTTTGTCACTCTCCACTGCTACCTTCTGTAGGAGGTCTTGTAGTTTCCTTTCCGTGTCTGCAATCAACACTGTATCATCAGCATACCTTATGTTGTTCAAATTGTGGCCTCCAATAATAAATCCTAGTGTGTCATCTAGGGTCCTCAAAATATCAAAAAGACTGACAGCACGTAGCAATCCAGTACTCTCTTCCTTGTTTCTAGTGAAATTGTCCTGTTTCTTAATATCTTACTCAACTTCTGGAATGCTTCCTTTGCCATGCTAATTCGCCTTCGGATCTCTGTGTCGCCCTTTTCATCTTCTGTTATAACACTTCCCAGGTATTTAAATTTTTGAACCTGCTTGATTCTAGTATCCCCGAACTGTATTTGGCATTTTGGGCTGCCCTTTTTACTGATGACCATGCATTCGGTTTTCTTGCAATTTAAAAGTAGTCCTTTCTTGTCACTTTCTTCAGCTACCATCTGTAGGACGTCTTGTAGTTTCCTTTCTGTGTCTGCTATCAGCACTGTATCATCTGCGTACCTTAGGTTGTTTAAATTGTGGCCTCCGATTACGAATCCAGGCATAACTTCTAGGGTCCTCAAAATATTCTCGCTGTACAAGTTGAACAAATCTGGTGAAAAGACACATCCCTCTCCATTTTTCTATCTTTGTAAATCTACTGAGATCGTTACCTGTTTATATGCAGGCCGTTTGCTTCCAGTAGAGATTCTTGACTGGCAAAGAGGCGTTAGCGATTGTTTGGAGCATGGAGAGGGTGTGGAATTTTTTGTTAGTGGAGAAGTTTTTGTTAAAGTCAAACCACATGCTATTGGAATTTATTTACAAGCCCGGAAAAGAATTACCAAAGGTTACGGCTTCAAAGCTACTGCATTAGGTAATAAAAATCATGGCGTTTGATTTCGACATAATGCATGTGAAAGGAAACACTATTCCCCAGATAAGATGCTGAGCAGTAGAGGACGTTATACATGTTCATGCTATACTATTGGCAAAAAATGAGTGAAAAGGATCTGGATCAGTGGATTAATATTATTGTGTAAAACATTAGGTTGTCCCAAAAGTTTGTAAACACTTGTGAAATAGTCTATCTGGTCCAGCACATTCGAGACAAGCAATGGGTTCAGAAAGGGCAAGAGACATTGTCGGTTCCAAAATGAGATCGATTCTGCAAGAAAGTCATGTTGTGTGTTTGGAACTTTGAAGGAATCATGCATTTTGAGTTGGTTCCAAATGGTCGTGCCATCAGTGCCGAACTTTACTGTCAGCAACTTGAGCGGGTCTACAAAAAGTTGAAGTAAAAATACCCGGCTCTGATCAACCGAAAGCACACTTTGATGCAGCAGGACAATGCCAAGCCACACACCGCCAGGAAGACCAAAGACAAGTTTGAAGAGCTGGATGGCATTGAGCTTCTGCCACATCCAGCCTACAGTCCTGACTGTGCTCCATCAGATTATGGCCTTTTCCGCTCAATGCTACACTTTCTGAAGGGCCGTCGATTCAACTCGTTTGATGAAGTCGAGGAAGCGTGGCAAGAATTCTTTGATTCAAAGCCGGCTTAATGGTACTTTGACCGGATCCGAAAGCTTGCAGCTCGATGGCAGAAAGTCTTGGAAAATGGTCTTTATTTTGAACAATAAGTTTTGTTGTTTTTGCAAGTAAAATTTCAGTTTTTTGCAAGTGTTTTCTGGTAACCTTAGATTACTTGGCGAGTAAAATTTCAATTTTTACAAGTGTTTATGAACTTTTGGGACAACCTAATAGATTCTGACTTGACAGCCTGCCTTCAGACACTTTCTCACTGATGTGATGTGGCTTCCCTGTGTATTTTCGTGGCTACTGCTCTGACGATCTTCTTTATTCTTGAAATAGTTAAATGTAACTGTCTCTTTTACACTAACAGTTTCTTTTCTCACACTTCTCATTTTTGAGACTCCCTTCCATTTGTTTACTTCCCTGATAGCTACACTCTCCAAAAATTTAAATGCAACATCAGTTACCATTGTCTATCTCCTTGATTCCCATCTTTCTCTTATGCTTTTTTTGACATCCCCTGTTCCTTGATTTTTCTCTTATTATAGCCCCCTGTACACCAGTGGCAGTCCTGCTTTGCTCAGGGTGAAATGATTAAAAAAGATTTGTAAAACTACTTGTACGTGTGTGTTAATGCTTTTTTTCTTCATTCTAAAAGTATTTTATTAAATCAGCTTTTTGCTTTTTATATTCCAGGACTTTCAGTCAAGGTTCAATGAGTTCATTATTATCTCTCAATTTTGGAGAGAATCCGAACTTGGTAGGTATTGTGTTTAATTGTTTCTGATTTTGTAGATATGGTCAACCATACACAGCATTATCCAAAACTAAGAATGATAAATATAGTATATTTACAGCCAAAAATATTTAAAATTCAATGTCATTAATTTATGGATAATATTTTTAAGATTACTGAGTACTTAAAAATAATAGATACAAGGAGCTTGCATTATTTCAGTTCCTTTTATAATGCCTAAAACTCATATAGAACAACATAAGATAAATATCAATCTGTCAAACTTGTAAATGCCTTAAACAGCTAGTTTTTAGTTAAAAAATGAATTTCTGTATAATATTAAACTTGAAGTAAATAGTTGTTTCAAATCAGATTAATTATACTTTAAATTTGTTAATATTTGAAATCAAGTTTCGGAAAAGTATATTTTATTTTAAAAAAAATTTTTAATAAGAATTATATTTTGATAGAAGACAACTAAAGTGGGTACTAATCAGCTAATCAAATAAACAAAAATCCTTCCAGCCAATATAAACTAATTTTTGGAATACAGTGTTTTGCTTTTAAAAAATATTAAAATATTTAAAATATTAAATTTATTTTTTTTTTTATTAGTTCTTCTTGATTAAATTTTAACATTTTCTGTTCTAAAAATAGTGAATATTTTTTGGTTGGAAAATGGGAGGATTTTGAATAAACAGTGAATTTTTTATTTTTATTTTTATTTTAACTTGTGGATACCAGTATTTGAGTCAGTCAGTCAGTTAAGTGCCATACGTGAAACATGCTTTGGCGATCATGTTTTGAAAGAGACATGACTGACTGGGCAGAAAATTATCCTGCAGTAGGTTGCCATTGCTTTCTGCGGTAGACTAGTTTCCAGCCAAGTCTATAGAACCCAATCTGTTCTGTTATTTAACCCATAACTGGGGGAAAGAGACAGATTAATACCCTTTCCCAAGGGTATTTGCACGTAAGTGAATGCAATGAATTAACTGGAATTTGAACTCAGCTCCCCGATTTCTCATTCTGAACCGATATCCACTGCACCACAACACACAGTATTTGAGTAGATGCTCTATTTATTTATTAAACAGTATATTTATTTAGTTTTGTCTACCAGCCTGAATAAGAGAAATCTTATTAGAGAAAAATATGTGCTATGTGTATTCACAAAAAAATTATGTTTCACTAATAAAATTTTCTGGATTAATAAATAAAAAAAATGAACCCTTACTTTCTTGGAAATTGCTTAGTTTCTTGACTTAAGGTTACAAAACTGAGCAGATATGTATGTCTGAGTGAGATTTGCATTCATGAAGCTCTATACAACTTTGCTTGATTGGCAATGCACTTCATGCCTGAGTATGTTGGATTTAATGACAGTTTCTTTTGTTAAGGAGGAGACAGTTTCGAATCCTGCTGGGGAACACATTTTTCTTTAAAAAGATTTCTCGAATATAAAGGCCAGTAGATAAAAATAAATATATACACTATTTGATAAATAAGCAGAGCATCTACTTATATATGGGCTTCCACTAAAAACGCATTGTATTTAAGCAATACAATCTGTTGGGTTAATATATGATGATCCATCACACAGATATTACACTGAATTTTGAAGGATTTCACCTGAAATTGGAAATCAGTAAAACTTGGGATTTGTTGCTCAGGAAATAAGGCAATTATTATTGACAAATGCAAGTAACACTACTAACCTGGGAGACGTGGAAGTCATGGAATTAAAAAAGAAAAATAGTCACTTTTTTAAAGAAAAATCAGGGTCTCATCAAAGGATTTTGATATTTTAATGTTAGGAAAAACAGGAAATTTTCTAATTAGTCAATTTCTTTCACAAAAAAATTCTAATTACTATATGAGCTATAGACTTATTGATCCAACCTAATATTAAATTAGTTAAATATATTGATATAAAAATATTATGCAAGTCATTGCAAGCACATGTATGTCTGATTATAATGAACTTGATAAGCCAAATTGTTGACAGGTAAAAATGGAAGGAACTGCAAGAAATGCATTTAAAATAAAGCTTACAAACTATCTGGTGAAATCCTAAAAATAATAAATTTCCTTTTATTTGACATGCCTTAAATGGTTTATTTATCATAGGCTTTTTTTAGATTCAAAATTATTTGAAAATAGATGCTAAGTATTATGGTAAATAAGATTAGTGTTTTAGGATTAGTAAAATTTGAATAAAATGTCTACTCCTTTTAATCCTGAATGATTAGTCAGTCAATTAAATGCCATATGAAACACACACTTGGGCGATCATTTCTTTCAATTAATAACTGACTAGGCAGAAGATTTTTCCTCATTAAGTTGTCATTTCTTTCTGCATTAGACTGGTTGCCAACCAAGGCTATAGGACCAAGTCTGTCCTATTCAACCCATAGCTGGAGGAAGAAGTGATGGATTCATACCTTTCCTAAGGGTATTTGCATGTAAGTGGATATAATGAACCCAACTGGAATTCGAACTTGGATCTCCGATTTCTTGTTCTGAACCATTATCTATTACACTACAATGCAGATTGAAAGTATAAAAGGGTTAGACCAAAATATAAAAAAAACTTGACACGATCTTCTACATAGAAGAAATATTGAATTTATCTTAGTAATTCAGCAATACTCTCTCTATATATTATGTGATCTCACCAAAATCGGGGAATCTCATTGCAATTTTTATTTCTTTAGTGGATTATTAATGAAGTTTAGTCAATAATTAGGCTGAAATCCTTTCACCCCCAAGCAAGTTAATAAAGCCATAATAACTCATAGGAAATTAAAATTTTCGAAAATCAAACTTGACTGGAACTAAAAGAGGCTGGAAGAGTTCCACAAGTGAAAGGTGCAAGAGAAGCAACTGTTAGCATAGAATTTACAGTTATATCTTGCAATAATGTTAAAATGAGATATAGTCGCCAATAAGTTGAGGTATTTCTTGCTAATAACTTTACTTTTTACATTTCAGGATGTTTCATATGCAGCTACTCAACGGATGGTTGACTTTTTTTTTGATATCCTCCTGGTGTTGAATAAAAAGCGTGATAAACTTATCAAGCCCTCTGAACTTAACAAAGATTTACAGCCAAGGCCTCTTATCCCAGAACCAGTGTCGGTAAGAAACTTTCCATTATGTAATTATTTTTTTATCATTTCTTTCTTATGCCTTGAATTTGAAATTTACGAATCCGCTTTGTTTGCATTTAGTCTGTCTGCCTGCCGGTCTCGGGGCCGCGTTTGGCCGGCCGGCCTGCCTGCCCGTCTCGGGTCCGCGTTTGGCCGGCCTGCCTGCCTGCCCGTCTCGGGTCCGCGTTTGGCCGGCCTGCCTGCCTGCCCGCCTCGGGTCCGCGTTTGGCCGGACTGCCCGCCTGCCCGCCTCGGGTCCGCGTTTGGCCGGACTGCCCGCCTGCCCGCCTCGGGTCCGCGTTTGGCCGGACTGCCCGCCTCGGGTCCGCGTTTGGCCGGACTGCCCGCCTGCCCGCCTCGGGTCCGCGTTTGGCCGGACTGCCCGCCTGCCCGCCTCGGGTCCGCGTTTGGCCGGACTGCCCGCCTGCCCGCCTCGGGTCCGCGTTTGGCCGGACTGCCCGCCTGCCCGCCTCGGGTCCGCGTTTGGCCGGACTGCCCGCCTGCCCGCCTCGGGTCCGCGTTTGGCCGGACTGCCCGCCTGCCCGCCTCGGGTCCGCGTTTGAATGCCCACTTGCCCCTTCTTTGCATTTCATATGTCAGACCATCTTTTAATTTCTATTGTTTGTCTATCTCCCCTTTTCTTTTCTGTTCATTTATCTTACCCTTACTCTCCTTTTGTTTCTTTGTGCATTTCTTGTTTCATGACATTTGCTTCTCTCTCTCTTTTTTTCTCTCTCTTGTCAGTCCTGTAATTTTACTCTCTGTGTTCTATGAAACACAGATGATTCCATTTGTTTTATGTGGTGCTGCTTTCCAAATCTTTCTCTGCAAAGCAATGAAAAAGAACCATAGTGACTTGACTCATACACTTGGCCATTAAACTAATCTTTCTTTTCACCATCTTGCAATGTTCACACTATTCAAACCATATTCCAGAGAAAACTTGAACACTTTTTCTGTTCAGATTTTCAAATTTTTTCTTTTGTTTCTTTTTTTTTTTCCAGTTTGTTGAAGACAAGTCCAAGAAGAGTGAAAAAAAGTTGCTTTATCAATCAACTCTGATTGGATGTGGAACTTACCATGTTGCACTTGTACGCAATGGAGATCTTTATGTATGGGGCCGAGCTCGTGCAGGCTGGTAAGTACCAAAAATTCAGGGTCATTTGCAGAACTCTAAATAAAAGTAAAAGGTAATTTCTTATTATTTTTAGGATTTCACCAGATAGTTTGTAAGCTTTATTTTAAATGCATTTCTTGCAGTTCCTTCCTTTTTTACCTGTCAACAATTTGGCTTATCAAGTTCATTATAATCAGACATACCTGTGCTTGCAATGACTTGCATAATATTTTTATATTAATATATTTAACTAATTTAATATTAGGTTGGATCAATAAGTCTATAGCTCATATAGTAATTAGAATTTTTTTTGTGAAAGAAATTGATTAATTTAAACTAATTCTTTGAAACAGTGGTGTAATATATATTTGCTAGTTCATCAGATGTTACTGTTACCAAGAGCTTTCAAGTTAGTCACATCTTGTTGAAACACTAGTTTCTGTATGATCACGAAAGTTAAGCAATGTTGAACCTGGTCAGTATCTAGATGGGTGACATGCTTGGGAATATCAGCTGCTATAAGCTTGGATGTGAATTGTTAACCAGAGAACAGTTCCAATTCCAGTTATGTGCATTATATTCACTGATGTGCAAATTCCTGTAAGAAATTCTCACTCCATCTATGGGTTAATTAGTAAGATTTGTATCACTAAATCATCACAAAAAAAAATTTTTTTTATAATCTAAAATTATTTTCTGGCTTTAAATAACCTGCAAAAGGTTTGTAATTCATATCAATCAATGAAGATAAAATTCCTAAAATCTCATATTATGAAAGGAATGAACAAGAAACGTCACAAGCGCAAAAATATTATGTACATCTGCAAATACAAAATGTACACTATCTGCAAAAATAATGGACACCTGAAGATGATCAGAAGGGTATCTGAAACATTGTCTATAATAACATAAATCAATCAAAGATAAGAGAAATAGTTTCACCAAGTAGAATGTGTTAAAGTATATTGACATCCTTTCAAGTAAAAAGTCTAACAAAATGATCAAAAAGCAATATGAACCTTTTGTGATAACCAAATGCTGAAAACATCTGAATTTTAAAGCTTCAGAAAATACATCACTGATGTAGTGGATATAGTCACTGGTTAATCAAGCATTGTTGTCATCTATTGGTTGTGAGTTCAATTCTTGGATCAGGCAACTGAATCCAAGTAGAATGAACAAAAAATATTGTGATGCCCTCTTTATCAGCCTGTGGTTCTGGTGAATTTACTGTAATTTTGTTTACATTTTATATTGCAATCTATATTATAGTCATATTGTAATCCTTCATATTAAAATAAAGATTGTTGTGTATTTATTTGTGTGTGTATGTATGTATATATATATATATATATATATACACACACACACACACACACACACAAAATTTCCCTCCTCTTATGCTCAGGGAGAGAGACAATAGCAAGGCTGCATCAGCTAAGTTCATTCTCTTTCATCATCATCATCATCATTTATCCATCACACCTGGATGGTGCATAGGGCAGCAACTTTTGTTGCTGTTTCTGTAACAAACTGTTTTTTACCAGGCAGGGTTGTTAGCCCTGCACCCAACCCCCAAACCTGGAGGACCGGTGGACCATTATTGGTCCTTACGTTTACGGCACCTGGTATTCCCAAATGGTCACCCATTTAAGTACTGACCAGGCTCGATGTTGCTTAACTTCAGTGATCGGACGGGAACCAGTGTATTCAACACAATATAGCCGTAGACAAGTTCATTCTCTTTACTACCAGTTATTAAAGCTCTTGCTGCATGTTTTCTCTTTAACAGTGCCTTATTGTTTATTTTTTGTTTTTTTTTCGCAATAATTGTTATCAAATAGTGAAGAATATATATATATATATATATATATATATATAATAACACTTTACATTATTCGGACTATATATATATATATATATATATACGCAGACAGATCTTTCACTGTATCACAGCTCATCAGTATGGTTAGACTCCGATTGCTTTTAACCCAGGATTTAAACCTGACCGAATTGGCGTCAGTCGGAGATTCTACCTCTGGGCTATGGGTGTTCAGTAGAAGAAGGCAGACATTTTAGCGTCATTATACCTGCCCAATAGCCAGAGTGCTCTAATCCATTACTGAATAAGCGATAATAATTCTCTCAAATATTTTGCTGTCATTTTTGGCGTCAAGGGTACGTTTGTTATAATCATAACCAAATACCCAATGTTTTTCTTCCTCTTTTTATTGTTTTTATTTCCTATGATTATGTAGTCTTGGCCACGGAGACATCACTGTTGAAGACAGTATCTTGCCAGTAAGCAGAGTGGAAACAATACATATGCTGAAAATCCGGGTATTAGCAGTGGCATGTGGAGGAGAACACATTCTTGCCCTCAGTTCTCAAGGAGTAAGTAACTCTTGCATAATCACTTGAAATAAATCATCATTGGTGACTATTTAAAAAAAAAAAAAAAAATTTTGGATTCTTATTTAAGTCAGCCAAAAGCTTGATGCAATTTAGTAAATAAAGCAATTTGTTTTTAATGCTGTTAATTCTTTTTCTATGTGTTGTCTCATTAGGACATTGGCGATAATGTCTCACCCCAATTTCCAGTCATTTGTAGCTTTTAATAAATTTTATCTTGCCTTTTCTAAACCCTTAATAGCATCCATTTACTCAAGCTTGCTAGGTAGGTTATTTTTTTTCTACTCCTCTTGCCTTCAATCTGTTCTGTGAGTATATAACATTTACTGGTTTGTTCCACTGCATTCTTTTAAATAAATTCACAATTCTACCCACTTGGAGCTTTTGAACTTTTTAACAAAGAATTACTGTCTTTTTTAAATCTTTCAAGGAATTGACCATATTTTCATTAACAGAATTCTGTGAAGACCAGAATAAGTAGTAATCTGAAGGTGCCGTCTCTGGTGGATATGATATATGAATGAAAACTTCCTATCCAAGGTCTAACAGTTTCTTCTTGGTCATGAAAGAAACCTGCAGTCTAAAATTATTATGGTGGAATATTACATTTGCTTTTCTTATAACTAATTCAAGACTTTTTTTTTTTTTTTGCCGCCTCCAGTTAGTCTAATTGAAAGCAGCCCTATATAGGAGTGAATAAAGAGCAGTCATTATAAAGATGAAGAAGAGACTTGAAGCAGCTCCATTAATCAATACTGAGAATACTATGAATTCAGCATGTGAGCTGCAAGGAAGTTTGAAAAAAAATAGGAACTACAGTCTTCTTTACACTTCATCTACTTTTCCTCGTTTGTCATTTGTCACCATTTGTTATGTTCACACAATGAAGTGCACACAGAAATCTGACTTTTTTTTTTTTTTACTAATGTAGAAGTTACACATCAAAGCGACTAATATAATCATGTTTGTACAAATACTTTTCAGTTATTGATTTAGACATTTTGATTATGCTAGCTATATCACACATCATAATGTTGATTATTTACAAGGAATATCTTTATTCAGTTAATATCAACCTCATCTTGTCTCCCTGACTATGAGGCATTGTTCAATAAAAAATATTCAATACAAAACATTGCAGTTTGTTTTTAACACATTTGATGTTTTGAAATACCTTCTGATTTTTAATTATCTTGAAATGTATGTATGTGCATGTGTATGCATATGCATGTATGTGCATGTATATATATATGCATGTGCATGTATATATATATATGCATGTGCATGTATATATATATATGCATGTGCATGTATATATGTGCATGTCTGTATGTGCGTGTACTATAATGGTTAGTGACATGGAATGAGAAATCTGTGAACTAAGCTTAAATGATGTTGGATATGTTACATTCACTTTTGCACTTCTTCTACATGCCTTGTTCTTTCAGGACATAGGCGATCATGGCTCTCAACGTCTCCCTATCCGTGGTGGCTTTTAGCATGCTTTCTCCTGTTACACCACGCAGTCCCCATTCTGTCATCCACCTGCTCAGGTCCTTCAAATATGTTATCCACTGCTTACCCCTGTCTCTTTTTCCCCCTCTATCTGGCCTGTTAGTAACAGGTTCTCCAAGCCCTCCTTTCTCATTGCATGTCCCAGGAACTTCAGCTGTCTATTCCTGATGCTCAGTATTAATTTCCTTTTAGTTTCCATCCTTTCCAAAACTTCATCATTGCTCACATGCTCGATCTGATATCCGCAGCATGCTTCTGTAAAACCACATTTCAATTACTTTGAGTTTTTCCTTCGTCTTTGATGAGATTGTTCAGCATTCACTGCCATATTGAAGAAGTGACAACACATATCAATCCAGTACTCTTTTCTTTGTTTCTAGTGAAATTTTCCTGTTTCTTAATACTTTACTCAACTTCTGGAATGCGTCCTTTGCCATGCCAATTCACCTTCGGATTTCTTTGTTGTACTTTCTGTCTTCCGTTAGAACACTTCCTAGGTATTTAAATTTTTATACCTGCTTGATTTTAGTATCCCCACCTGTATTTGGCATTTTGGGCTGCTCTTTTCGCTGATGACCATGCATTCGGTTTTCTTGCAGTTTATTTGTAATCCTTTCTTGTCACTCTCTTCAGCTACTTTCTGTAGGAGGTCTTACTCTCATCTGACCGTTTGAGATAAATAGCAGAGCAGACTGGACCCTCTAGACATGTTCGACAACCAGTCTAGGAAAAAGGTAGCTCCAAATTCAGCATGGTTTGACATCTGTACAGCTATTGAAAGACTTATGGAGCTCCCAAATAACTACAGTGTGAAGATTATACACTCTATCCTCTCGACTGAGATGAGGGGTCAGTAAAATGGAAAAAGTATAGTCTATCAAAAATGTTGCCTGTTTTCTACTACCTTCAGTATTAGAATCAGTAGTACAAATCAAAAACAAGGTTTCTGAATTAAGATTAACCCATTAGCATTCAACCTGCCTTGTAGATATCAGCTCTCAATGTACACTGTGGTGCAGTGGATATCAACTCGGAACGAGAAATCTGGAAGCCGAGTTCGAATTACAGTTGAATTCATTGCATCTTACTTACGCGCAAATACCCTTGGGAAAGGTATTAATTCATCTCTTCCTTCCAGTTATGGGTTAAATAACAGGAAAGATTGGGTTCTATAGCCTTGGCTGGCAACTAGTCTATCGCAGAAAGCAATGGCAACCTACTGCAGGATAATCTTCTGCCCAGTCAGTCATGTCTCTTTCGAGAAATGTTCGCCCAAGCGTGTATCACTTAAGTCACTTAACTGACTGACTGAAAATGTTCAGCCCACCATGCGTATACTTTGCCCTGATATGACGTGTGTGGATAGTGTAATAAATAACAGCTTAGAATGAGAAACCAGAGCAAAGTTACAATTCCAGTCAGGTTTGTTATATTGACTTACTTACAAATACCCTTGGTCTTCCACCAGCTATGAGTTGAATATCTGGACAGACTAGGTACTATAGCTTTGGTTGGTAGTCAGTCTATTGCTAGGTATCACATATGGCATTCAACTGAATGGCTCAAAGGCAGGAACTCACAGTAAAAATCAATATCATTACAGTAAAACTAACCTGGTAACCATTACTCCATGGTGAGGTGAACAATTATATTGATTATCTGAAAGATTTCTGACAAAAACAAGGTCCTGGGTATGACAGTAAACTGCATTCGGCAACAAGGCCTTTGATTGGGCAGTTGTGAGAAGCATGGAACCACCTCTATATTGCTGTTGTTCCCAAGTCCACCCTGACCTGGAGTGGTAGCACCTGTTAGGATCACAACTATGGGCAAATAGTTAACCCCAAACTGGAGTCAAAACACTATAATAGTATAAAAATACACATTTATAGAAATATATATATAAAAACAGTTTTATAAAAAAAAAATTATACATTTTTGAAGGAAAAATATTACCATAACACATTTTTGAAGGAAATAAAATAAAAAAAAAAACTCTTGCCATAATACATTTTTGAAGGAAAAAATTGTTACCAGCAATACATTTTTTAATGCAAAACTAGAAGACATTTTCAGTTTTCTAAAATAAAAAAGAAATTAAAAATAATTTTAATCAAAATCTGACTAAATCAACCTTCTCACTATAACCGATCATTAAAATAAATACCTTAAAACCCTACCTTTTTGGCATTAAATGACCCACAGAGGTTGATATGCCATTAAACAAAACTCAAACTCAAAACTAACAAAAACAAAATTAACTTTTGAGGGTATCTAATAAATAGGAAATTTATTAAATTATTCTATGAATAACAGTGAGAAACAAAGAATTTCTAAGGAGAATATGAATTACTGCTGGTAAGTTTGTTTTTTTTTTTTTTTTTTGTTTTTTTTTTGTTTTTTTTGTGTATATAATAAAGAAAGCTGGAAGGCTTGGAAAATTTAATACTTGCAAGGGGAATTACAAGTGGTCGAAGCAGATAAATGTAACAAGTAACGAACTTGACAAGTCCATGCAAGTGGATTGAGTAACAAGTAGCACTAGGATGGTTCATGAAGTATAAAGTATTTTTGAGACCCTCAAAAGACGTGACATTGGCAAAAGTCACGATTACCTATGCCTTGAAGTAACATGATATATAGAAAGAGAATAAATATGTAAATTCTTCTGTGGCACTCATTAGTGATATTCATTTATAGTTTTAGTTTGTAAATTTTTTTTTATCTAAGAAAATAACTTTGATTTTATTTTCTCTTATTTATCAGTACATTTCTGTGTGTAATCTTAACAACATAAGATATGTAGATGACACCATGCTGATGGCAGACACTGAAAGAAAATTAAAAAAAGTTTGTAGACAAGGTAGTGAAAGAAAGGGCTAGCAATCAAATGTCAGAAGATAGGAACAGTCCAAGAGGGAAAGTATGAACTGAATCAACTAAATATGAGGCTTGGCTGAAAAGTCTATAAGCTGACTAAGATGCTCTCATGGAATATGACCAAATGAAATTTATTTTTCAGCATTGTCTTTTTTACAGATGGATGCTGAGAATATCATGGACGGAACATGTGAGCAATAAAGAGGTTTTAAGGAAGATGGGAATTAAAAGTAAATTTGTACTTAGGATCAGAAATAAAATTTCTAGGATACATAATGATAAATGGGGGCTTGGAAAATTTGACACTCACAGGATATGTTGAAAGTAAGAGAAGCAAGAGGAGAATAATGCTTAATGAGATGTGTAAATGGATGACAGGACAAAGAATGAGAGGGATAGTAAAAACATTGTTTACAGCTACAAAATATATGGAAATTGTGGAGAACTATGATTGCCTGCATTCCCTCCAAAATTAATTTGCGTATAATTTTGTCATTTTTATACTTTTTGCGACTTACATTACAGGTCTACAGCTGGGGTTCTTCCAAATATGGGCAAGTTGGAGTGGGTACACGTCACCGTTACAGTCGACCCATGCTGGTTGAAACCTTGTCCAATGAGAGATGTGTAAAAGTTGACTGTGGACAGTATCATTCTATCGTTCTCACAGAGGAGGGCAAGTGAGTTGTTGGAAACTATGAATTTTGGTTTATTTGATCTTGGTTGTGTATTTTTTCAATTGGGTACAAGGTGTCAGAAATTTTGACATTGACATGAATCAGATTTTATTGATTTTCAGATTGTTCAGGATTTTTGGCTTTTTTCTTATTAGATATTGTGTAAGGGAAAAAGTGTTTTATGTCTGCTTTGACAGTGGATGAATATAATAAGACTTTAGAATAAAATGGTGTTTGGATTATTGCATACAAACAACTCTTGTATTGTTTCCTCTGAGAAATATGCAGGGTCTCCATAAAGTCTCTTTATAATTTAAAAAATTTATTACAAAAGCAAATGAACAGACAAATATGTGGACATTGTTTCAAAATGGCAAACAAACATTGAAGTTTATTTTAACTAAGTTAATCCATCTCTATATGGACACTATTAGTTGCACAAAACACGTCACGATAGTACTCGATTTCTTACAAGATCGATGTTTTCCTCAGATGTTCTTGGTTGTCTGCTGTTTCCTTTATCCAATAATGTTACTGTCTCCATTTTCTTTTGCCATGCATGAATTGATGGATGTGATGGTGAATCTCTTCCATACTTTGTTCTCTAATTTTGCTGAGTTTGCATATTCGATTTTGTTTTAATAAACCATGACACACATTACACTTTTTTTTTTTTTTGAGGAGTAGCCATTCTTTAGGGGTTCATTCAACAGTACCTCTTTTATAAACAAGGATAAATGAAATACACAAATGCAATATAAATAAAAACTTTGATAACTACTGATTACATAGAACAAATCTGATTAAGTTATCTCATCAATTGTCTTTATAAGATATTTTTTGAATTGTGAAGAAACTTTATGAACGCTGTACCTTTGTTTTATGTCTTAACCTACTTGTAATTTGATTTACTTCAATATGTGAATGAATATAGATGTTTTTTTTTTTTGTTTCTTTTTCTTGAATGCGCATACTGATTATCTTTTTGTTTCAATCAACTCTAGGGTGTACACATGGGGCTGGGGCATCCATGGTCAGTTGGGACATGGAGATGTTGAGAGTTTGCTTGTGCCCACTCCTGTCACATCGCTGTCAACAGTTAAAGAGATTCGGTCTATCCAAATAGCTGCAGGTTATGCTCATTCTCTTGTCCTCAATCAACAGGTAACCTTTTTAAACAATAATTATTCTTGTATTCAAAACTTTAATTATTGTATTTGGATGTCCGACAATATCAAGGAAATCAGTCAGTTAAATGCCATACGTAATACACGCTTTGGGCAATCATGTCTTGAAAGAGACGTCACTGACTGGGCAGAAGATTATTCTGCAGTAGGTTGCCATTGCTTTCTGTGGTAGACTGGTTGCCAGCCAAGGCTATAGAGCCCAATCTGTCCTATTATTTAACCCATAACTAGAGGAGAGAGACTGATTAATACCTTTCTCAAAGGCATTTGTGTGTAAGTGAATGCCATGATCAACTGGAATTCGAACTCAATGTCTCTATAAATACGACTTGGAAATTGTTAGTTGCCTTGTGACCTATCAAGGTCACTTGGATTGCGACAGGAAATCGTTATAATTATTGCATCTAACTATTCAATATAATCTTTGTTTGAGAATGATTTAAGGAGGAGGGTTTGTAATGATCATCTGAATTTGGTGTTTTGCGGCTGAGCTTACAGTTAAATCACACTGAAAACACTGGTTCTTATTCAATCACTGAAGTTAAGCACCATCAAACCTGGTCAATATGTAAGTGGGAGACCACTTTGGGCCCTCTTACAATACAAAACGTATTTAATTTCTTTCCTCGCACTTCCCGACTGTGGAATTCTCTTCCAAACGATTGCTTCCCCGACGGCTACAATCTCCAGGAGTTTAAATGTAAGGTCAATAGACACCTCCTAACACACTAACCTGCTCCCATTCTATCAAACACTCTTCCCATCTGCCCGACACTCATCCTCGCTATCCTTACTCATCTATCACCTTTCTCCTGACATTCCCTATGTCTATCCACTCCTTCTCTTTACCTTCCCCTATGTAGCCCCATGCGCAATAGTGGCAGTGGAATGCCTTGCTTGGGGTGAGATGATTAAAAAAAAAAAAAATTTCAACTTTAAATAACCCACAATGAGTTGATAATCTTTAGAATGCATATCAATTGATCAATCAACTTCTGCATTGATATTTAATGGTATTAAATAATAATTTAATGGTATTAAATAATAATACTAACATACATATACACTTTTTTGTTAACAATTTAGCATGCAAAAAATTTACATATGGCTTTCATATAGTTCTGTTGTTCATAAACTTTTAATAATGAATTAACCAATGCTCTCTTGAAAAACCTTAATTACTCTGTCCTATATTATTCTTGTCTAACCACTGAGCTAATTTTTTTTCCTTCAAAAATGTGTCATGGTAATAAATTTTTTTTTCAAAAATATATTGTTGGTAATATTTTTCCTTTAAAAATGTATATATTTCTATAAAAGTCTATTTTTATAGAATGCTCTCTTGAAGAACCTTAACTACTCTGCCCTATATTTTTCTTGTCTAACCACTGAGCTTGTTCTTAAAGACGCCTCACTTATTTTAGTATAAACATCAAGTGTCTGTAAATGTTAAAAATGTTAAAGTGGCTAGGGAATATAATCAAATTGTGGCTATGCAGATGAAACATTTTTTTCATTTTCTTTATTCCCATCTACCAAAATCTGAATCATCTCCTTATTATCTAAGTTGTTAGCCTATTTACTGATCTCTCCTTTGAGATTTTTAAATGTATCTCCAGCAACAATATCTCCCAGGTGTTCCAAGTGAGGCAAGATCTTTGCTAAGGAAGAAATGAAGTTTTGACTTGGCCAGTGTTTGTCTGTATCTACTTCTTTATTGAAAGTACTTGTCTGGTATTATTTTCGTTTTATCTTTCTTTTTCCCTGTATCTTAAAATTTCTACTTATGTTTCATCCTTGTCTGTGTGGAACATGTCTTAGCTGAAGTACCACTTGAAATTGCTTTTCAGGTGTTACTCTGCTGATTACCAAAAGTGAATTAATGTGAAGAAGTTTTTCTGCTTATTTATTTGAGCCATATATATATATATATATATATATATATAAGAGATAATAACTATATTCGTGTGAAAAACCTTCCACGGGTCTGTGAAAAGAAAAAATGGTTTTTAAAAAAAATAGAGCTAAGTACATGAACACCAGTCAAAAGAATTAGCACCGAGTCAGCACATAACCCAAAGAAAAAACCCCGACATGAGTAATCAACTAACAAAATAAGTGCTGAATACGTTGGTAGAGCAGAATAAATAAGGTAAACCTAGAGACAGACAGACCTACCAAGGTTTCACCTAAGCGGATCATACAATCTGTTTAGGTGAAACCTTGGTAGGTCTGTCTGGCTCTAGGTTTACTTATATATATATATATATATATATATATTAGTTTAATTACTTACTTTTTGGCCATAATAAAATTAGACCAGTGCACATTTGTATTAAAAGTGTTCAATACAATTATATTGTAGAACTTGTGAATATTTTCCATTATAGAAAAAAAAAAAAAAATATATATATATATATATATATATATAAGAAAAAATTTAGGCAGACACGTTATTTTATGGTAAATCAAATGTATAGGCCTATTTCAGGCAAACCATCATCAGTTTCTGTCTTTATTGTACAGAAGATTTTACATGAATCTGTAAATCATGTAAAATCATCTGTACAATAAAGATGGAAGCTGATGATGGTTTGCCTGAAATAGGCCTATACTTCTGATTTACCATGAAATAACATGTCTGCCTAAATTTTTTTCTCATGTTTGCTGTATATGTATTTATATACATATATATTTAGAGCTCTCTTAGAGAGTTATCCTACCACTGTATGTACAGGATACTACTTTAGATTCTTCTATATGCTTATATATATATATATATATATATATATATATATATGTGTGTGTGTGTATGTTTTTATTAGTTCAAACATTATAATAGTGGCTACTTCGTATTTGAAATAGACATCCAATTTTTGTTTATTAAACAGTGTACTATATCCAGTTGTGTGTTGTGGTGCAGTGGATATTGGCTTGGAACAAGAAATCTGAGTGCCGAGTTCAAATTCCAGTTGAATTTGTTGCATTCACTTAGATGTAAATGCTCTTAGGAAAGGTATTAATCTGTTTCTTCTCCCTACAGCTATAGGTTAAACAGCAAAACAGATTGGGTTCTATAGTCTTGGTTGAGAACTAGTCTACCACATAAAATAATCACAGTCTATTGTGGGGAAAATATTAGTTCAGTAAGTTATGTTTTTTTTGAGACATGATCACCTAAGTGTATATCATGTATGACACTGTATTATATCTTTTGGCCTGAGAATTCCATTTGAGAAATCTCAGTTAAAAAAAAAAATGTGTTCTTCCTTGATCCCGTGTGCTTTACTGCTAGAATGGGCATCTTAATTGTATTAAGATGTGATACACACTGTTTAATAAAAAAAAAAAAGAATAAAAATAAGGCATCTACTATAAATGCAAGTAACCAACCAACTCTCTTCCAGCATTCATTCTCTCTCCTGCATTCCATTCTCTCTCTCTCTCTTCCTGTATCTGTCTCTCTCTCTCTCCATCTCCATTCTCTCTCTCTCCTGCATTCCATCCTCTCTCTCTCTCCCCTGCATTCCATTCTCTCTCTCTCTCTCCTGCATTCCATTCTCTCTCTCTCTCCTGCATTCATTCTCTCTCTCTCTCCTGCATTCCATTCTCTCTCTCACCTGCATTCCATTCTGTCTCTCTCCGCATTCACTCTCTCCGTCTCTCTCTCTCTCTCCGTATCTCCCATTCTCTCCGTCTCTCTCTCTCTCCTGCATTCCATTCTCTCCGTCTCTCTCTCTCTCTCCTGCATCTATCTTCCGTCTCTCTCTCTCTCTCCCTGCATTTCTCCATTCTCTCCGTCTCTCTCTCTCTCTCTCCTGCATTCCATTCTCTCCGTCTCTCTCTCTCTCTCCTGCATTCCATTCTCTCCGTCTCTCTCTCTCTCCTGCATTCCATTCTCTCCGTCTCTCTCTTCCTGCATTCCATTCTCTCCGTCTCTCTCTCTCTCCTGCATTCCATTCCTCTCCGTCTCTCTCTCTCTCTCCTGCATTCCATTCTCTCCGTCTCTCTCTCTCTCTCCTGCATTCCATTCTCTCCGTCTCTCTCTCTTCCTGCATTCCATTCTCTCCGTCTCTCTCTCTCTCCTGCATTCCATTCTCTCCGTCTCTCTCTCCCTATCTATCTTCCGTCTCTCTCTCTCTCTCCTGCATCTCCATTCTCTCCGTCTCTCTCTCTCTCTCCTGCATTCCATTCTCTCTCCGTCTCTCTCTCTCTCTCTCCTGCATTCCGTTCTCTCCGTCTCTCTCTCTCCCTCTGTCCATTCTCTCCGTCTCTCTCTCCTGCATTCCATTCTCTCCGTCTCTCTCTCCTGCATTCCATTCTCTCCGTCTCTCTCTCCTGCATTCCATTCTCTCCGTCTCTCTCTCCTGCATTCCATTCTCTCCGTCTCCCTCTCCTTGTTCATCTCTCCGTCTCTCTCTCTCCTGCATTCCATCTCTCTCCGTCTCTCTCTCCTGCATTCCATTCTCTCTCCGTCTCTCTCCTGCATTCCATTCTCTCCGTCTCTCCTGCATTCCATTCTCTCCGTCTCTCTCTCCTGCATTCCATTTCTCCGTCTCCCTCCATTCCATCTCTCCGTCTCTCTCTCCGTGTCTCATTCTCTCTCCGTCTCTCCCTGCATTCCATTCTCTCCGTCTCTCTCTCCTGCATTCCATTCTCTCCGTCTCTCTCTCCTTGCATCCCATTCTCTCCGTCTCTCCTGCATTCCATTCTCTCCGTCTCTCTCCTGCATTCCATTCTCTCCGTCTCTCTCTCCTGCATTCCATTCTCTCCGTCTCTCTCTCCTGCATTCCATTCTCTCCGTCTCTCCCTCCTGCATTCCATTCTCTCCGTCTCCCTCTCTCCTGCATTCCATTCTCTCCGTCTTCTCCTGCATCTATCTCTCTCCGTCTCTCTCCTGCATTCCATTCTCTCCTCGTCTCTCTCCTGCATTCCATCTCTCTCCGTCTCTCTCTCCCGCATTCCATTCTCTCCGTCTCTCTCTCCTGCATCTGTCTCTCTCCGTCTCTCTCTCCTGCATTCCATTCTCTCCGTCTCTCTCTCCTGCATTCCATTCTCTCTCCGTCTCTCTCCCTATCTGTCTCTCCGTCTCTCTCTCCTTACTCTCCATTCTCTCCGTCTCTCTCTCCTGCATTCCATTCTCTCCGTCTCTCTCTCCTGCATTCCATTCTCTCTCCGTCTCTCTCTCCTGCATTCCATTCTCTCCGTCTCTCTCTCCTGCATTCCATTCTCTCCGTCTCTCTCCCTGCATTCCATTCTCTCCGTCTCTCTCTCCTGCATTCCATTCTCTCCGTCTCTCTCTCTCTCTCTCTCTCCATCTCCATCTTCCGTCTCTCTCTCTCCTGCATTCCATTCTCTCCTGTCTCTCTCTCTCTCCTGCATTCATTCTCTCCGTCTCTCTCTCTCTCTCTCCTGCATTCCATTCTCTCCGTCTCTCTCTCTCCTGCATTCCATTCTCTCCGTCTCTCTCTCTCCTGCATTCCATTCTCTCCGTCTCTCTCTCTCTCTCCTGCATTCCATTCTCTCCGTCTCTCTCTCTCTCTCCTGCATTCCATTCTTCCTGTCTCTCTCTCTCCGCCCCATCTCTCTCTCTCTCTCCTGCATTCCATTCTCTCCGTCTCTCTCCCATTCCATTCTCTCCGTCTCTCTCTCCTGCATTCCATTCTCTCCGTCTCTCTCTCCTGCATTCCATTCTCTCTGCCTCTCTCTCCTGCATTCCATTCTCTCCGTCTCTCTCTCTCCTGCACTCATTCTCTCCGTCTCTCTCTCCTGCATTCCATTCTCTCCGTCTCTCTCCCTCCATCTATCTTCCTGCTCTCTCCCCATTCCATTCTCTCCGTCTCTCTCTCCTGCATTCCATCTCTCTCCGTCTCTCTCTCCTGCATTCCATCTTCCGTCTCTCTCTCTCCCTGCATTCCATTCCTTCCCGTCTCTCTCTCTGCATTCCATTCTCTCTCTCTCTGTATCTATCTCTCTCTCCGTCTCTCTCTCCTGCATTCCATTCTCTCCGTCTCTCTCTCCTGCATTCCATTCTCTCCGTCTCTCTCCTGCATTCCATTCTCTCCGTCTCTCTCTCCTGCATTCCATTCTCTCTCTCCGTCTCTCTCTCCCTGCATTCACTCCTTCCTGCCTCTCTCCTGCATTCCATTCTCTCCGTCTCTCTCCCATTCCATTCTCTCCCGTCTCTCCCTGTCTCATTCTCTCCGTCTCTCTCTCCTGCATTCCATTTCTCTCCGTCTCTCTCCTGCATTCCATTCTCTCCGTCTCTCTCCTATCTCCATTCTCTCCGTCTCTCTCTCCCTGCATTCCATTCTCTCCGTCTCTCTCCTGCATTCCATTCTCTCCGTCTCTCTCTCCTGCATTCCATTCTCTCTCCGTCTCTCTCTCCTGCATTCCATTCTCTCCGTCTCTCTCTCTCTCTCTCTCTCTCTCTCCTGCATTCCATTCTCTCCGTCTCTCTCTCTCTCCTGCATTCCATCTCTCCACCTCTCTCTCTCTCTCTCCTGCATTCCATTCTCTCCGTCTCTCTCTCTCTCCTGTGTCTCACTCTCTCCGTCTCTCTCCTCTCTCTCCTGCATTCCATTCTCTCCGTCTCTCTCTCTCTCTCCTGCATTCCATCTCTCTCCGTCTCTCTCTCTCTCTCCTGCATTCCATTCCTCTCCTCGTCTCTCTCTCTCTCTCCTGCATTCCATTCTCTCTCTCTCTCTCTCCTGCATTCCATTCTCTCTCTCTCTCTCCTGCATTCCATTCCTTTCCGTCTCTCTCTCCTGCATTCCATTCTCTCCGTCTCTCTCTCCTGCATTCCATTCTCTCCGTCTCTCTCTCCTGCATTCCATTCTCTCCCGTCTCTCTCTCCTGCATTCCATTCTCTCCGTCTCTCTCTCTCCTGCATCTCCATTCTCTCCGTCTCTCTCCTATCCATTCTCCCTTCCTGCATTCCATTCTCTCCCGTCTTCTCCTGCATTCCATTCTCTCCTGCCTCTCTCTCCTGCATTCCATTCTCTCCGTCTTCTCTCCTGCATTCCATCTTCCCCGTCTCTCTCTCCCTGTATCTCCATTCTCTCCGTCTCTCTCTCCTGCATTCCATTCTCTCCGTCTCTCTCTCCTGCATTCCATCTCTCTCCGTCTCTCTCCCTGCAGCCCCATTCTCTCCGTCTCTCTCTCTCTCTCTCCTGCACCATCTCTCTCCGTCTCTCTCTCTCCCTGCATCCCATTCTCTCCGTCTCTCTCTCTCTCTCCACCCATTCTCTCCGTCTCTCTCTCTCCTGCATCCCATCTCTCTCTCTCTATATATCTCCCCCTTTCTCTTTAATCTCTTTTTCTCTGTACAGATTTACCCAACTCTCTCTTTATACCTGTAAATTAATTTTTCAGGGAGATGTCTATGCATTTGGCTGTGGCTATTTTGGTCAATTAGGACTTGGACATGGACAGAAAAGGTCCCTCCCTACACATGTCCCTCTCCCGGAAAAGATATCTGTAGTGGCCACTAAATCTTTCCATTCGGTAAGTAATTCATGTCTCTCATATTTCACTTATTGTTGTTATGATATGGACACATGTGAGTGTGCCTGTATGAATTTATAGACTATTATTACATGTGAATTATATCTAAGAAAAAAAAAAAGGAAATTTATGACATTAAATTTCATTTGGCCTTATTTTCAGTTGAAGTCTATTGATTTTATTTTTATTAGACGAACCTATATCAATACTTATCAATTTTTAATTAGAATTTCCTTCATCCTAATTTAGTTAATTTTCTCTGCAACTTACACAAACTGGCAGTGTTGGTTGTCTAACTGTTCAGTTCTAAAATATAAACTGGCAGGCCCTCATATGTCAAAATTAAGTTTGTTTTTTTTTAATTCAATTTTTTTGGCATTTGTAAAGCGTGTAAAACTGTTCAAATGTTCTACATATCCGAGCACTTTTGCTATTTTATTGGCTATTATCAAGAATGATTTTTTTTTAATATTTTTAACTGAAAATGTGAATTTTTGTATGTGTATATATAAAGTGATAGGAATGATTTTATTTCTTTTTTTTTTTTCTTTTTCAAACATGGTCAGCAGATTGTGGCTGTGTTCATAGATGATAATATTGAGTGCTGTATTTTTTTTTATTATTAATGCTTCTATTATTTTTAGCTGTTTAACAATAACTTCAAACTTAAACAGATGCTACATACTCAAAATATATATATATATATATATAATTAATTATACTTTAGAACATCTACAACGACTGTGCTAGACGTCAGCTGCCGACTCCACTATCGCTACTTGATATTATTCCCTTATATATTGTGAACCATATGTCATGTGTTTGAGTTACGTCATGACAGTAATAAACATTTTAATATCTTCTTACCTCATGCAAAAAGATTTCCAAAAATAAAAGAAAGTGGTGTTTTTAAAAATATTTAAAAAAAACAAAAAAAAAAACGTTTATTATCATCATTAACTACCTGACAAAACATTCTTTCAATGTTGAAACAAAATGTGCAATGTTGTAATAGTTTGTACATGTCTAAAGTATAATTTATAATAAATATTCATTGCTCTATTTTTGTATTGAGCAATGTTTTAAATTAATGTTTCAAATGTTGCAATTATGTTCTTATTCATTTGAAGATTTTTATATATATATATATATATATATATATTTAGTGTATCAAGGCAGCAAATAATTTTCTAAACATATACTGTTAAATATAAGAGACAATGAATGTCTATTATGTTTAATCATGAGCCGTTCTAAACGTCATATTTTGGCTTTAATTTCAGTTGAAAATAAAGACAAAAATTCTCCAACATTTGGATAATTTTTTATTAATTTGGTTCTAAGTTTTCGGCTCACATGAGCCATCTTCAGAAAGGTTATTTAGACAGTAATACAATAACATCCACCATCACCGATGATTTTATTTTGTGTTGACATAAAACTCTGCTAGGCAACATGTCATCTTTCTGATCAGAGTACAATTAAACAACATTTCTCTGATAAACAAACATGTAGGTAATATCAGACAGATTTTGGTCAACAATACGGTGATCCTTACTCATGCACATAGTAAGAGGAACCTTCAGATATTGGAGGCCATGTACATTAAATCTAAACAACCAACAATTAATAAAATCACCTTTAAATCTGGACATAACATGTTACATTGCATTTGATTACATGGTTTTGTTATTTTGCGCTATCATGCAGTGTGACGTCATAGAACCGCATTGCAAATTTGAGAACTGCGCTTGTTATTTTTGGTAACTATTGCCGTTGTCTATATATATATAATGAATAAATTTGGCAAATCATGTGGTCTGTGGGTGTATTTTTTAAAAAATGTTTGAGTTTACCTCAAGCAAGGCAGTAAAGTCACTAAGACACAAGAAATTACTGTATGGAAGAGTTAGGATCATAAACATTACTAAGGAGTGAGAAGCAAAAAAAAGTAATGTGGAGCACAGCAGGTAATGATTGACATTGTATTTAAATTCTATAAGATTAAAGTTGGCTGGAAAATATGGACCTGGAAGGGAGATCCATAAGTGATAAGTGCAAGAAAAACTGTTAGCATAATATTTACTGTTACAGCTGCCAACTTGGCTGTAAATTGATGAGACCTTGTCACCAGTCATGTACTGCACTTAAATTCAGAAAGTTACCATGAAAACATTTATAGAAAAGACACAGAAGGCAGCAAATTGACTAAAGCTGAGTTACCAGATCAGGGCCAATAATATTGCTGATTCTTCTTTGGAATGCATGAAAAAACTATAATCTTATGTCTCTTTGGTAGATTTCCTTATTTTTAAGTGTGGTTTAATTAGCACTAGATAAAATTACAAAGAAAGAGGAAAGTGTGGAGAAAATCGTAAGCAAGAAGAGAGAGAGAGAACTGGAGGAAAGAAAGGCAAAGAGAAAAGAAGAACTGGAGGAAAGAAAGGCAAAGAGAAAAGAAGAACTGGAGGAAAGAAAGGCAAAGAGAAAAGAAGAACTGGAGGAAAGAAAGGCAAAGAGAAAAGAAGAACTGGAGGAAAGAAAGGCAAAGAGAAAAGAAGGAACTGGAGGAAAGAAAGGCAAAGAGAAAAGAAGAACTGGAGGAAAGAAAGGCAAAGAGAAAAGAAGAACTGGAGGAAAGAAAGGCAAAGAGAAAAGAAGAACTGGAGGAAAGAAAGGCAAAGAGAAAAGAAGAACTGGAGGAAAGAAAGGCAAAGAGAAAAGAAGAACTGGAGGAAAGAAAGGCAAAGAGAAAAGAAGAACTGGAGGAAAGAAAGGCAAAGAGAAAAGAAGAACTGGAGGAAAGAAAGGCAAAGAGAAAAGAAGAACTGGAGGAAAGAAAGGCAAAGAGAAAAGAAGAACTGGAGGAAAGAAAGGCAAAGAGAAAAGAAGAACTGGAGGAAAGAAAGGCAAAGAGAAAAGAAGAACTGGAGGAAAGAAAGGCAAAGAGAAAAGAAGAACTGGAGGAAAGAAAGGCAAAGAGAAAAGAAGAACTGGAGGAAAGAAAGGCAAAGAGAAAAGAAGAACTGGAGGAAAGAAAGGCAAAGAGAAAAGAAGAACTGGAGGAAAGAAAGGCAAAGAGAAAAGAAGAACTGGAGGAAAGAAAGGCAAAGAGAAAAGAAGAACTGGAGGAAAGAAAGGCAAAGAGAAAAGAAGAACTGGAGGAAAGAAAGGCAAAGAGAAAAGAAGAACTGGAGGAAAGAAAGGCAAAGAGAAAAGAAGAACTGGAGGAAAGAAAGGCAAAGAGAAAAGAAGAACTGGAGGAAAGAAAGGCAAAGAGAAAAGAAGAACTGGAGGAAAGAAAGGCAAAGAGAAAAGAAGAACTGGAGGAAAGAAAGGCAAAGAGAAAAGAAGAACTGGAGGAAAGAAAGGCAAAGAGAAAAGAAGAACTGGAGGAAAGAAAGGCAAAGAGAAAAGAAGAACTGGAGGAAAGAAAGGCAAAGAGAAAAGAAGAACTGGAGGAAAGAAAGGCAAAGAGAAAGAAGAACTGGAGGAAAGAAAGAGAAAAGAAGAACTGGAGGAAAGAAAGGCAAAGAGAAAAGAAGAACTGGAGGAAAGAAAGGCAAAGAGAAAAGAAGAACTGGAGGAAAGAAAGGCAAAGAGAAAAGAAGAACTGGAGGAAAGAAAGGCAAAGAGAAAAGAAGAACTGGAGGAAAGAAAGGCAAAGAGAAAAGAAGAACTGGAGGAAAGAAAGGCAAAGAGAAAAGAAGAACTGGAGGAAAGAAAGGCAAAGAGAAAAGAAGAACTGGAGGAAAGAAAGGCAAAGAGAAAAGAAGAACTGGAGGAAAGAAAGGCAAAGAGAAAAGAAGAACTGGAGGAAAGAAAGGCAAAGAGAAAAGAAGAACTGGAGGAAAGAAAGGCAAAGAGAAAAGAAGAACTGGAGGAAAGAAAGGCAAAGAGAAAAGAAGAACTGGAGGAAAGAAAGGCAAAGAGAAAAGAAGAACTGGAGGAAAGAAAGGCAAAGAGAAAAGACGAGCATAAGTATGAGAAGAATCAAGAAAAAATAAATTTTAAATTAAAACCTGTTTTAATTTTTTACAATAGGAGTAGATATGTTTATCTATCATTCATGTGACACTCTCTTATAGAGGTCTTTTGAACAGGAGTAGAAGTTTATCCCTTTTTTTTCCTGTTTAGGGTTGGGTTTCCAGTTCTTTTTAAATTCTACTTTAACCTTATATTTTTAACATCTTCATCTGAACTCTGAAATTTAGAATGATTTTTTCTTTCCTCAATAAGAATAGATAGGTTCACCAATCATCCGGTTCACTCTCCTCCCTGGTCTTCCTTTTTAGGATTCAATTTCTGGTTCCTGCTAAAGTCTTTCTCTTCTCTTTCATTTCTAGCAGCCACTTGTGTATTATTGGCATTATTACCTTATTTGGGATGAATCGATTTACAAAAAAAAAGTGGGAGTGAACAAGGAAAGCACAGAAGAAATTGTAGATGAAAGAGTGAGAAATTAGAATCAGCTGATAAACACAGAGAAAGCTGATGGAAAGAAATGCAAGAAGAGAAAGATTTATTGTTTTGTCTGTTTTTTATGGCTTATCAAGCCTTTATGGGTTTTTAAAGTCAAAATAAATTTTTGGTAAGTAAGTATCCATTTTTTTTTTTTTTTTTTTTTTTTTTTTGAGACTAACAATGTTTTTTCCAGATGAAGTCCTACTATTTAACTCATAACTGGGAGTAGAAGATGTATTCATGACATTCCCAAGTGTATTTTTTGTCTAAGTGAATATTAAAAACCCAAACTGGAATTAGAACTCTGCTCTATGATTTCTCATTCTGTGCCTCAATCTATTTCACCACTGACACATCCAAGGAAGAAAAAAGAGAAAAGACAAAAATATGGATGTACATAAATGAGAGAAAATCAGATGAAAACAAATAATATGGAGGAAGAAAAGCTTTCAAAAGTCAAAGGAAGGTCAGAGTAAAATAGAAGAAGGAATCAGAAAATTGAAGAAAGAAATTGAATGAAAGATGTAAAGAATATCAAAAGGAATTAAAAGAAAAAAAAGTAAAGTAAAGTAAGAACAGGAACTCTGCAATGAAAGAATATTTTAATGTTGGCAGATAAAAACCAATTCAGACAGGAAGCAATTTTCATAAGCTGGAAAATTATATGGTAAACAAAGAAGCTGCTTTTCATAGGAACACAAAGTGAACAGGTGTTGTTTACAGTCATCTTTGCAATCATGATTCGTTTATATAAATCAGTTGTTAAGTATTTGCTACATTGAGACATGCTGTTTATATCTTCTGCTAGACTCTTGCTTTTAAATTGTTTCTTTTTGATGATTCACTTTACAGCATTCACTTCTTGGTCACCTGCCAGCAAGCAGAAGTGGCAGTGGGCTTAAGATAAGCATGCAGATTTGATCCTCTTTGGGAACTGAGTAAATTAGACTTTGATCCAAAATTGGGGTTTTCAGCAAATATTCATTACAAGGTAATGAAAAAAAAAAAATCGCAAACTAGATTTTACAAGTGTGGACAAAATAAACTCCATAAAACTCATCCAAGAAAAATATCAGTATAATATAATAAATAAAATATCAGTATATTATAATAAATTATGATTAATTTTATTTCTTTTATTTTTTTCTTTTATTTTTTATAATCTTCAGTTGGCAGTTACCCAGGACAGTAATGTCTACATGTGGGGTGTCCACCCTAATGTTGTGCGATACACAGCCCAGATGAATCGAAGGTCTCACCAGGGTCTGGAGAGTTCAGATGAAATCAATGGAGATTACCTCAACCCTATTTTGGTAGATACATCTAATGTAGCTGGTAAAATTATTGAGGTAAATATCATTTAATTTAAATATTTTAAATAATTCCTTTGTAAAGGAATAATGACTTGTTTTTTTTTTTTTTTGTTCTTGTTTCTTTAACTTCTCGCTTATCTTATGATGTAATATACTCTTCAAATTTCATTTATTTCAAAGTTATTTCTTGACGTTGTGTATGGCTTACATTGTGGAAATATGTGCATAGATTGACCTGGTTGCATTATAGGGGTTAGATAAATATATGCAATGTACATCATAAACTATGACATATACCAATTCATTTAAACCTCTATATTCTACTGGAACATATAAAGGACAAATAAGAAATATTTATCAATCTAACATGTTTTACTTTTATTAAAGCTTCAGAAAATGAGATAGGAAAAAAAAAATTCTGGCATTTTTATTTTTGTTTGATTTTCATTGTTTAAGCAGTTTTTGCATGCATTCAAATTGTTCAGCCTTAACTCAAAGAGAGATAACATGTGTTTTCAAAGCTTAAAATATTAACTTATTTCAAGCCTAACTAAAAAAAATGTAAATATTGCTTAATGTATGTATCATAATACTAGTTTGTCTATGTGGAATTCAGATAGACTAAACTAATTGGAGTAGATAGACTAAACTATCACCTGGTTCACACTCCACCCACGTCTATTGAACAGGTGAAGAGGCTCATCCCTTGTTCCTTGTTTAGGATGTGGTCTCTGGCTTTTTCTTTTCCAATCTTTTCACTCCTACGTAGCCCCCTGTGCTTCAGTGGCATTACCGCCTTGCTCAGGGTGATATGATTTTAAAAAAAAAAAATATATATATATATATAACCGCATTACACACTTACAAACTGTTTGCTATTTGGTGACAGTTATCACTGCTTAGCAAAGTTTTGTCAACACAAGATGAAATCATCTTTGATGGTGGATATCTTTATGTTAACGTCCCTGTAGCCTCTCTGTTGATGGATCATGTGAGCTGAAACCTTAGAACCAGCATAATAAAAAAATATCCAAATGTTGGAAAATTTTTGTCTTTATTTTCACCTGAAATTAAAGCCAAAATACGATGTTTAGAACGGCTCATGATTAAACATAATAGACATTCATTGTCTGTTATATTTAACAGTATAGGTTTAGAAAATTATCTGCTGCTTTGATACAATATATATATATATATATATATATATATGCGTACTGTCATATCACGTTGAATACACTGGTTCACCTCCAATCACCAAAGTTAAGCCCCATTGAGTCTGGCCTGTACTAAATGGGTGACTGTTTGGGAATGCCAAATGCTGTAAGTGTTCTTGATGGATGTGTGTTGTGGTGCAGTTGATGTCAGCTCGGAATGAGAAATTGGAAAGCTGAGTTCAAATTCTGGTTGAATGTTCTGCAGTCGCTTACATGCTAATACCCTTAAGAAAGGTATTAATCCATCCTTTCCTTCCAGTTATCGGTTAAATAACAGGACTGATTGGGTTTTTAAGCCTTAGCTGGCAACCAGTCTACACAGAGTAGGACTTGTTTACCTTCCCTTAAACAAATCCCAATGAATCTTCCTCCTTGAGGGAGGAAGCCGGCTCAACCTGACAGGGTGAATGCAGAAACAGGTACAGTGGTGTGTATATATATATATATATGCGTGTGTGTGTCTAGTAGGCATTATTTTTGGTGGTTGTCCATAAGTTGATTTGGGAACATTTTTAAACATGCCTGAATAAAATGAATCCTGTGTAAATACTTTGCCATATAGTATTATATTGAGATGTAAAGTACTTTTGGTATTTTGAACAAGGTACAAGTCCTTGATGGGATTTAACTCTTGATTTTGATTTTTCTATTTAACTTCTACATATTAACTACTAATCCTTTTTACTCTTTTATTCTTACAGGTTTCATTGTTGCAGTTTATTTAATAACCTTGATAATTTTTGTTTGATTCTTCAAGATTGTGGCTATGGTTGGGTATGACCCAGTTATAGCCATAATCATAAAAAAAAAAGTCTATGGTTTTGCCATTTCTAGTTTGTTTTCCATGCTGATAACCTGTTTTTTCTTGATTCGATATTAGGCTTGCTTTGTTATGATGGGCCTTATTACATTGTATATTTTTAAAACATAGTTAATAAGATACATACAATACATTGCGGAATGTGATTTCATTCTAGATTCTGGCAGCTTTTATTAACAAAATTGAATATAGAATAGGCTGCACTAGAGGTAGTTTGGCCCAAACTGCTACAAAGCCAAAATGTAAGCCAGAAAACTAGTCACATTCTTAAATAGCCTCATCAGATTGAGATTTTTATCTGGATGTCATGCATGGAGCCAAACTTATTCGGAAATATCTAAGAAGCCTGCAGATCTTGGTGTAAACCACACCACTTTGAACTGGCACTGCAGAATCCCGAAAGAATGAACTGTACAGCTAAAAATGGTTATATTTAATTTAAGAGAAAATAATTCTGCATTACTTTAAAGAAAAGGTTAAGAACGAAACCAGCATCAATACTGGAATGAGAGATAACAGCTACTGGACTTGAGAAACCAAGTGGAGGAAGCTTAAAAGGCCATTAACTTGGTCTACACAAGCTTCCAAAGAACATGGCATCCAGGAAAGAGAAAAAATAAAACAACAAAAAGACACTTGAAGTACTAATAAAGAATTTAGTAAGAAATTGTTATATATGCTTGATGAGACCTCACAGTTGAAACTCAGCACAGTTGCTTGGCATTTTAGCCTTTTGTTTTATATATATATATATATATATATATATATATCATATTTGTCATCCATATACAAGCCTGTTTTGCTGTATCACAGCTCATCAGTGTGGCTAGACATCCATTTGTTCCTGGCCAGGATCGAAACTCGACAAACTTGGTGTCAGTCGGAATCACTAGCCTCTAAGCCATAGGTACATGGAACCAGAGAAGAGAAATTTTAGCGTGTTATATATAAGCGGTGTATACACACGCCCATCACCGAAAGAACTCAATTCATTGCTGAAGAGTTTGTGTGTGTGTGTGTGTGTATATATATATATATATATATATATATATATACACACACACAACACAATATACAGTACATAGGTAATTACATCTGTACATAGATGCACACAAATATTTTTATGTATGCATACTATATATGCAGAATATGTATTAACTTGTACATACTCATGTTCACACAGATTCACTAGAAAAAAATTCACCGTTAATTACTCATTCTCAAATGTCCCCTCGGTCAAGTATATACCCCGACTGGGACTCTACATATATAGGATTGCAAGTGGAAACATCTGGTTTTTGACAAAGTGCCACTCAATCCCTTTTTTCTTTTATTTATAACACAAACAATATTTATTTTCTTCCCCTTTGTTCGAGTGTTTTTTGTGGTGATGTTCACTCTGTCAAGGCCTGGGGGCTACTCAAAGTAGAGGGTTACAGAAAAAGAGGCATGGCTTATGTAAATACATGCAGAAATTAACGCTTAACTCTAGACTTGAACAGGCAGTTTAGATTTTAGTGATAAGAAATGCATCCTTTTGGGAGACAGTTCTGCATAGTAGTGTTTCACGGGAAGAAGTTGCTTGAGTGAAACTTACATCTTGTGAAACAAATACGAAAAGAATGAGGGTAGTTCGCTGCAATGTGTGTGGCATGGTGCATCCTAGTCACGAAGGTCAAGCAAGGCTGGTGGAACGAAGGAGTGTAGTTCATCTGAACACTTTCCATTGAAATAGTTATAGAGCAGTGTGGGACTTGTGATGTCCCATCTGTGAGAAAGGCATTATAGGATGGAAAATGATTTCTCACCCATAATAAAACACTGAGATGATTTTAGACTCTATCAAGAAATAGTTTACTGCTTTGAATCTTGGGCTTCAAAGACTTTATCTTTCTGCCATAAAAAAACAAAAAATTAACACTTCTGAATCTGATAATATCATTTAGGGACTGTTTGATGTCGTGTGTTTTCAGCCAGTCATATGGAGGGTCTATTGTGCCACAGAAATGCAGCACTTTTGATGAGTTGTGGATGTTGTTAAATAAATGATTTATGCACTTGGTATGTTTGACCCACAAACAATATTAGTGGACTCATGTGAGTCCAGACAAGAATAAACACAAGACATGGAATTTAAACAAATAAACAAATATTAACAAAAATATTAATTCCACAAATGAGAAATAAAATTAAACGGGAAGAGTTCAAAGCAACCTTAGTTGAAGTACTTATATGATATATCCTTTTGCTGCAGTGTATAATTTTGCCCAGGAGTGTATTTGCAGTGAACAACGCAAGGCTGGTAAGATTTGAAAGAAAATAAATATTGTTTTGAAATGTCATTGAGTGCGAAAATCCAAGATGAAGGCTGGATTTTATTTTCATGAACAGAGGTTGAGGTCAAGGAAATAAGCACTCGAAATATAAATAAAATTCAGGATGGAAGTAGCATGTGTCAAGTGAGGCTTGCCTATTTAATAAATCAGACAAGAGATCAGTTAAAATCAGAGACAGGAGAGAAGGGAGGACAGACGCAGTAGTCAGCCGTCCTTGTGTGCACGTGCGGGCCTACCTCTGACCACCTCTACTTTACACAAACCAAACCACTGAAAAAAAGAATGAATATACATTGTATATTTTTATATATCCGTGTCGTTTTTATTGGTCGGAAAGATCATTTTGAGTTTTATTTTTATCGAAGTGGGTATGCAACACTTACATGGCAACAAGAGCAAGAAGAATATTTTTGTTATCAAAGTCATTAAGGAATGAAGAAAAATCTTTCAAATCTCATGCTGCCTGTAACTATCATCAGGTGCAGTAATTCAGTATCTTGCTACCTGCGGTTATAGTCGAGGGCAGTAATCCAACAAAGCCAAAGACTACTTCTAATAGCAATAGTTACTTTCTAGAAACTAAACAAAGTATTAAGACATAAGAAGAAAGCCGAACTGTTATGTAATATCTTATTTCTCATATGACCGTGAATGCGGGACAATTTCCTTACAGGTGAAAAAAGACTCAATGGTAGTAATGATGTTTAGTGGCATTCTGAGAATACCATGGACTGAACGTGTCAGTAGCAAGATGAACTTGAAGGGTATTTGAAATCAGAAAGAGGGTATAAGATGTAGTGAAGAAAGATTTCTCAGAGAATTTAACTCTCACATATTGAAGACAATAAAGTCAGATGGAAACTGAGTTTGCGTGAATGGATGACAGTGGGTGGGGAGGAGAGTAAAGAGCTACAAAGAACACAGTTTGTAGGTAGTCATGAAAGAAGGTAAATACTTGTACCAGTCTTGATGAAATCAAATTGGCAATTCAGTCCCTTTATATAATCTGACAAATATAATAAAAAGCAACCGTATAAATATACAAAGACTGCATAATTGATGTAAAGCTCATTGTTAAACTAGTAATTAGAGTATGTATAAATGTCTGTATGTATAAAATTCCAGTTGAATTCATTGCATTCACTTTCGTGCAAATACCCTTGGGAAAGGTATTAATCCATCTCTTCCTTCCAGTTATGGGTTAAATAACAGGACAGATTGGGTTCTATAGCCTTGGCTGGCAACCAGTCTATCGCAGAAAGCAATGGCAACCTACTGCAGGATAATCTTCTGCCCAGTCAGTTATGTCTCTTTCGAGACATGATCGCCCAAGCGTGTTTCATGTATGGCACTTAACTGACTGACTGATAAATGTCTGGTAGAACAAAGACCAGGAAGGATAATAAAGAGACAACCATTACTTTAAGCCACAAAGGATAGGAAGTTGTGGAGAGCCGCAGTCAACCGATGCATAACTAAATGTAATGCTTGTTCTTTTCTTTCCTTTATTTTTTATTTTTATTTTTTTTGACACTAGGTGAGTTGTGGTAACTACCATTCTCTTTTGCTTACCTCGGATGGCACTGTGTACTCTTGGGGACGAAATACAGATGGGCAGCTTGGTTTTGTATCCTACCAAAATGTTGTAAGTATTTCATAAATATTTTATTTTCTCAAAGGTTTGAGTATTGGTAACTGTTTGTAGACAACTTTGGTCATTCTTTGCGAGAAAATTAGGATTGGAAAAAAAGGTTTTTAAATTTACTTCTACAATACTTTCTTTAGGGAAAACTACTTATTTTTAAGGATGTGCGTTGTGGTACAGTGGATATCGGCTCGGAATGAGAAACCGGGGAGCTGAATTCGAATTCCAGTTGAATCCATTGTATTCACTTACGTGCAAATACCCTTGGGAAAGGTATTAATCTGTCTCTTCCTTCCAGTTATGGGTTAAATAGCAGGACAAATTGGGTTCTATAGCCTTGGTCGGCAACCAGTCTACCGCAGAAAGCAATGGCAACCTACTGCGGAATAATCTTCTGCCCGGTCAGTCATGTCTCTTCCGAGACATGATCGCCAAAGCGTGTATCACGTATGGCACTTAACTGACTGACTTATTTTTATTCTTTTGATTTATTTATTTATTTATTCAGTTTTTTGCACCAATTTTTTTAATGTTCTTCCTTAATTATCCGTATCTCAATTTTTTGGAATTTGATTATTTGGATGAAAAATAACAATTGATACCATCCAAACATTTTTCACTTATCCAAACTAAACCTTTTCTAATATGTCATCCAGGACAAACCTTTTGAGAATTTAGAAAACCATATTCAACATATAATAAAAATGCAGATAACACATCACTCAATAAATCCTAATAAAATAACAACTTTTAGGCAAAATTTGACTTTATTCATAAATATAGTCTCCTTCTAAGCACTGATTCCAATGCTTCTCTAACAATTCGATGTCTTTCTTTTTTTTTTTTTGTTGAACAATTTGTCTTCAGATAGAAAATATACATCACTCTCAAATCCCACATCACTTCTTCATTGGAGTCAATTTTCTTTCCTGGAAGCATTCTTTTGAGGTCTGCAAACAGCCAGTAGTCACTGGGGGCCAGATCAGGAGAATAGGGTGATGTAGAAACAATTCGCAGTGCAATTCGTGTAGTTTTGCCATCGTTGCAATTGACTTGTGACATGGTGCATTGTCTTGGTGAAAGATAACTTTTTTTCTTCTTCATTTGTGACCATTTTTTGGCGATTTCTTTCTTCAAACTAATCGATGAACAAAATACTTTGCGCGTCCGGAAATATGGTGGCCAAATCCTTGCCTGCTGATGTTCACGTCTTTGGTCACTTTGGATGGCTTTAACCTGCTGCTGTCCACTCAGCTGAATGCTGATTTGACTCTAGAGTGAAGTGGTGGATCTATGTTCCATCCATTGTCATATATTTATGCAAAAACTCCTTGTTGCGTTGAAACAATGAATTGAATCCTCAACGCGTTGTTGTTTTTGATTGACTGTGAGCAAATGCGGCACCCACTTTGAACACAGCTTTCTCATTGACAAATGTTCATGCAAAATGGTGAATACAATGCCTTCTGATATGTTTAACTCTTCTGCTATCTCACGCAAATTCAATTTATGATTAGCCTAAACAATTTTGTGGATCTTTTGGTGTTTTCCAGGACAACTGCCGATTTTGGGCAACCTGAGCATTCAGCATCATTTGTCTATATGACTGCATTTAAAGTCAGCATACCACCTCCCAACCATTGCTTCTGACAGAGCAGAGTCTGAATAACACTTATCAAGCCATTGCTTTGCATGAACAGTATTTTTTCCCCATCAGAAAGCAATGCTTTATCAACACATGAAATTCAGATTTTTCCATTGGTTTGAAAATTAGCAACAGTAGCTTCACTTAAATAACCGTAGTTTGTGAAATAATCCAAGTTGGCCCAAATTTTGTCACTTGCCATTTGAAGGTTAGTACTTCATAAAAATCATATGGAGTTTTCATTAGTGGTGCCATCTATATGTCAGTGATGTGTTAAAATCAGTTCAATTAATCTTGTTTAATTTTAAACAAAGAACATACATTTGAAATATCACAGCATGCTCACATCAGAGATTATAGCTTATTCAACTTTCACTTGTGTGACACACATGGACCATGTTTTAGTGGGAAATGGACTTTTTGTTTAACTATCCCGCATTTGAACTTATAACCGTGCCAGAAAATGTTGAAGAGGAAGAGATTGATAATAATATTGCCCAGTTGAAGTTCAACAGCCCCAAGTCCTCATAATCAAACATTGTTTTTTTTTTTTCTTTTTTTTTTTCTTTTCATTGAATTCATCTCATCTAAGGCAGTAAAGCCACTAATACCCAAGGGGTTACTGAGTAGAAGTTGGAAAACAGAAAAATTGAGGAGCAAAAGTAATAGAGTTATCAGTAAGATAGTAAATAATGATTGACATCACATTTAAATTTTTGATGATCAAACTTGTCTGGAAAGCAAGAAGTCAGATGAGTTTCACAAACAAGAAGTGCAAGAAAATAAACAGTTAGCATAGAACTTACGGTTACATATACCCAATTCAACTGTAACCTGATGGTACCTTGTTGTTAATCTTGTGACACGATAACTAGACAGATATGTATTTTATTATAATAGATTAAAATAGAAAATAGTTTAAAAACATATTTAACAAAAGTGAAAAAGAAGAGGAAAAAAATAAACGCTTTTTCTTTTATGAGGAAAATTGTCCTCCGGTAAATATTTGACTCAGTGATAAAGGTCAGCGGGTAGGTTTTCGATGACCTGGTCAAAGGCTGTCCTTTACTGTATCTTGACCACACATTAAGCCTTTTCCGGCGGAAGCCTTATTAAGATAAAAAAAAGATAACTGAAATTTCAGACTTACAGTTGCCGGTGTTTGTCACCGGTGGTCTAAAGCATTTCCGGATTTCCGGATTTACATTTAAATAAATAGAAGTCAGAAAAGTTAAGACAGTTAAGGGAAGAAGAGTTAGGTGAAAGGAGTCAGCTGGGTGCGAACTTGAAGTAAGGATCTCCGTTCGTCTTGTTTCATTCAGTTTGGGTTTGTTGATCTCCATTAATTAGAGTTAGAGCTGTGTGTCACATTCGCCTGCCCCAACCGACAAGGCTAACTCTAAACGAATAAAGCATTCTTTTCAACTCATCCAAATTGTGGAAGTTCGTTCCTTATAGTCAATCTTGTACCCCCAGCTGTCAGGCCGACATTTTCAACAAACTCCCGGCAACATCACAGCGTGGAGAACGGCGGCCGGGGAAAATTGTTCGGACAGGACCGTTGGGGTGGTACAAATCTACTATTGTGCTTAAATTCGTTGTCTAGGTACCATAGCAAAGAGCTAATCTAAACTATTATCATGAAAGCATTTGTAGAAAAGACACAGGGAATTAACTTTATAGCAATAGGAAAGTGACTGAAGCCGAGATGCCAGATCAAGACCAGTGAAATTGCTGATTCTTCTTTAGATTTTATCAAGAATCTCTAAATATAAAACAGGATCACTGGACCATATGTGGAAGCAGTATTCAAGGCATGGATGAATGGTAGACTTAGATATGTAAGATAGATTCAGGCTTGACAAATAGTCAAGCATGACATGTTGAACCAACATTTTTAGCAGCGGATCTAGCAATTGATTCAATGTAGCCTTTCTACTTCATGTCAGTTGAGAATGTTAGCCTGAGAAAGCACAATGAGTTGCTCTCTTGGAGGTTAGCAGAAAGGGGTCTCTTTGATCATTTGTTAAGTTTCGTTTTGGTGGTGTTAAAATGAACAAACCATCCTTTGCCCCAGTAAAAAGAACAAAAAAACAGACTAGGTCTTTTTTGAGATCAATTTCCAATTTGATCTTTTCAATCTGGTCAGACAGAAGTAAATGGTTGACACAGAAGTAAATGGTTGTGTGATCAACATAGATATCAAGTTGAAAGCTCAAAGCAAGGATTATATTTGACAAATGTTTAAATTGATTTTGCTTTCAACCAGAAGTTTTACCCTTACAAATGCAACTACTTTAATCTGCTTTTGGGAATTAGCAGCAGAAAAACATGCAACCAGTCAAAAACAGAAAAAACATTGATGCATTTTTTTAAAAAAGTAGACTGGACCAAAGCTTGAACAAAGCATTTAAATTATTATATCTAAACTTATTTATAAATGGAACTTTGTGTGTGTGTCCATTACCTATACTCCGAAACGGCTGAACCAATTTTCTTGAAAATTTACACACTTGTACTATCTGCGAGTTTTATTTGCTAGGTTTTGTGTCTAGGTACCTCCGATAAATATTGAAAATCGATAATCGAAAGAATCGGGTTATAGAAGGAGTGGTCCGATTTTAATCAAATTTGATAGACTCATAGACAAAAACATAAGAAACGATATTCAGAAGTTTCAAGGTTGCAGTTCTTACAATAGTGCAGAAAATCGATTATTTATTTATTTATTTATATATATATATATATATATATATATATATATAAAAGGCAAGATGTTTGTGTGTGTGTCTGTTTATCTGTCTGTATGTCCTTTATACAAATCCACATTTTTTAGCCGATTCACACCAAACTTCACAAAAATAGCTTTTAGGCTGAGTCTGAGCTCCAGGACCAGGGATTAATTTTAAAGCTTTCATTACATCTGAGCAACGCTAGTATTGATATAAATGTAAAATTTCTTTTGGAAAATAGCTTTTTCCATATATTTTTGATAATTTAAGTTTTTTCTCTGACAAACTTAAGTCACTGCCCCGGCCACAAGAATTTACTTGTGCAACCAGACTGGCAACAAGGCACCACCCATTTACAATTAGATCAACCAAATGCAGACGACAGTTCTACTCCATCAGCTTCTTTTCTCACACTTCCCGTCTGTGGAACTCTCTTCTATATTCTTGCTTTCCTGACGGCTACAACCTCCAAGAATTTAAATGCAATGTCAATACCCATCTCATATCCACTTGACTCTAGTTCTTTCTACATCACCCTGTGTATCTTTTCTTTTCTTTCTACCTTCGCAACTGTCTTCACACCTGTGTTCCCATCCTTCTCTTGCCCTTTCTCTGACACCCCCTGTAACTGGTCCATCTTTTTCTTCTCTTGCCCCCTGTACATTAGTGACAGTACTGCCTTGCTTGGGGTGAAAGGATTAAAAAAAATATATAAATTATCTGGAATTTTGAATTATGAAAACATACTTTTTCAACCTTTGCTCCAGTTGTTCTGATGATAATCAAGGAACTATAAGTTTAAAACTAAGTAGAAAACAAGCTTTCCACTGGGGGCCAATTTAAGGGTTCACACACACACACACACACACACACACACATATTTGTCAGTCAGTCAGTCAGTTAAGTGCCATGCGCGATACACGCTTGGGCGATCATGTCTCTAAAGAGACATGACTGACTGGGCAGAAGATTATCCTGCAGTAGGTTGCCATTGCTTTCTGCGGTAGACTGGTTGCCGACCAAGGCTATAGAACCCAATCTGTCCTATTATTTAACCCATAACTGGAAGGAAGAGACAGATTAATACCTTTCCCAAGGGTAATTGCGCGTAAGTGAATGTAATGAATTCAACTGGAATTCGAACTCGGTTCTCCGATTTCTCGTTCCGAGCCGATATCCACTGCTCCACAAAGCACATTTGTAGTAATTCTAAAAGAATTTGGTCATGATAATTATATATTCTGTGTTGATGGCTCTTTTCTCATAATTTCTGTTTCTTTTTCATTGTAGCTTTGTCCTACTCAGGTAACAGCAATCAGTGACACTAACATTGTACACATCCACAGTGGTTCTGACTACAACATTGCAGTTAACAATAACGGAGAGTTATGGGGGTGGGGTAAAAATGATTATGGGCAGGTAAGTAAAGATTATTCATTCGTAACTACTGCTTTTTTTTCTTTGTCTGTATTTCTGAGATGAGGTAATATTTACACTATTTACATTATTCAGACTATCGTCCTCATCTTTATTGCCATTTGTATGACATTTCGGCCTATGTACACTACAGCCTTCTTCAGGTGCTAGGAATTTCAAACCGAACTCTTTATTTCAATCACTAGGGTATATCACCCTGATTCCTTGCTTAAAGCCTCGATTGGAAGTTATGAGTTATCTCCCACTAACTCTGCAAGTTACTTGTTTACCACTGCTGTCACCTGGTATTGAACTCACAACTCTAAGAGTCAAGCCAGGAACTAATCAACATCTTTATCCACCATTATTTTCTTTTTTTTTTTTTTTTTTTTTTTTTTAACATGAATGGAAATAGGAGAGGAGTGAGTATAATGTTTATCTGTGTGTCTGTTTATATCTCAGCGAAGAGGAAGAAAATTGTTATTTACCACTTCAAACCAAATGCATTGCCATGTTCCTTTCCAGATCGAGACCATTACAGGGTTTGCTTATTTTTTTTTATGTCGGAGTGTTGATCGCTGGTGTACCAGAAGTTATTCATGATTAAGACTATAAAATGTTAAGAGGCGCTGCCTCTTTTTTTAATTTAAAAAAAAAAAAAAAATTGTAACTGACAAAATGCACACAAATTGATACCCAAATCAGTATCAGTTGGGTCACTGTGGAGAGGGGTATTATGTTGAAAGACCTGAAGCCCATATTGAACCACAGCTAGAAACACCACTGATGTGTGTCAAGGCATCCAACAGATGTCTTCTATGAAACTAATTACTTACCTATCAATTTCTCTTTAATTGCCATGACCCTTCAGTTTATGGGCAATCAGGGATCGCCACAGTTTTTTTTTTTTTTTTATTATCTGTGAATTGTCACAACTTTTTGGAAAGTTAGTAGAGTGGTTTCTGCACAATTTTGAATTTGATTTTCTAGCAGTCCCCACAGATTAAAATTAAGTGTAGCTATCTGCTCCGACGAACTTGGCTCTTTGGTGCCCTCTATACATGAATTTACTTGAGCTACTAGACTAGCAACTAGGTCCCAACCTTTTACTGTGAAACTAATAAAATATAAACACAACTTCTACTCCATCAGCTTCTTTTCTCACTCTTCCTGCCTGTGGAATTCCCTTCTGTTTACTTGCTTCCCCAACAGCTACAATCTCCAAGAATTTAAATGTAAAGTCAATAGTCTTCTCCTATCTCACTAATTTGCATCCTCTCTCTCGTGCTCCTTTCTCCGTCCACTCTCATCAGTATTCTCATCCTTCTTTTATCTACTTCCTGACACCCCTAATAACCTGTCAGTCTTTTTCATAACTTTCCTCCTATGTAACCCCCTGCACAACAGTGGCAGTAAACTGTCTTGCTTGGGGTGATATGATTAAAAAAAAAATAAAAAAATTTCTATACTATTATAATGTGGATATAGAGTGGGGGATCAATTCTACATTACAATCAATATATAAACTGATCCCTCAATTTATAGCCACATTCATCCTTCTCTTACCCACTTCCTGACACCCCCTATAACCTGTAACTCTTTCTCATAACTTTCCTCCTATGTAACCTGCTGTACAACAGTGGCAGTAAACTGCCTTGCTTGGGGCGATATGATTATTTTAAAGAGGATGATGTATAATGGTGCTCATTAAAAAAAATTGGAAATGGAAGAATGATTCTTTAGTTTGGTATGAAAATTGAAAGTACTTTGGCTTGTTACTCTTTCTGTTCTTTGATCAATTTCAATCAAAATATTTTGGTCTAGGGTGGGTGCTAGCTGGGAGCTGGTATTTATGGGTTTTGCAAATCATGCTGGTAAGGAGGTTGTTCAAACTTCATGAAAAAGGAACTGCTTGGCCAGCTAGCCTCTACTATTTAACACACTTCACTTTCCTAAGTCTAATAGCAGCCATTCTGTCTTAATATTTAAGCACATGCATAAACTAGAAAGATTTGTTTGACCATTCTTGGTTTTCTGTAATTTTTCCATTACAGAAGTCACTTTTTCACTTTTCAATCAATTTAATTTTTCCTGTATCGAGCCACAGCTATTACTCAAGAAGCTGCGTCGAAAACTTGGGTGCTTATCCAAGATGCAAACTAACATCATTGCTGTAGACTGACTACCACTCAAGGATATTTTGTTTAGTCTACCTTAATATTTAACATTCTGGTTCCTAATGTAGGGCAATTTGATTTTTAAGCATGCCAATTTGAGAACAAGTAATTAAGAGTGAATCTTTTTCATGTGTACAAGTTTGTACATATGGTGCATGTACAGTCAGTCAGCCAAGTGCCATACGTGATACACGCTTGGGTGATCATGTCTCAAAAGACACATGACTGACTGCGCAGAAGATTATCCTGCAGCAGGTTGCCATTACTTTCTGTGGTAGACTGGTTGCCAGCCAAGACTATAGAACCCAATCTGTCCTGTTATTTAACCTATAACTGGAGGGAAGAGATGGATTAATACCTTTCTCAAAGGTATTTGTGCATAAGTGAATGCCAATATACACTGCACCTCAACACATGTACAGTCTGCATATGTAAAAATATTTGGGGATATGTATGTACTGTAAGTATGTGTGTGTGTGTGTGTATATATATATATATATATATATATATAAATGGCGTGTTGAGTTTTCCTTTATAAATATCATATTGCTCTGGATAACATCCATTGAGCACTCTATATAAATATAATACTTAATATTTTATTTTAAGTTAATCTTGTTGGATTATCCTCACTGTTTATGAACTGGACATCTATACATATATATATATATATGAATTGAATATATGGATCGGAATCTGACAAGATGAATTTGTCCTTATTAAATCTCTGAAGAAGCTTGTTACATGTGAAACATGTTAGATTAAAGTCACTTTTTCCTACTTGTTCTTTATTTATTATATATATATATATGTATAAAAATAGTGTGTGTATGTATATATATATATATATATATATATACACACATAATAATTATAGCCGGTAGTGTGTGTGTGTGTGTGTGTATGTATATATATATATATATATATATATATATATATATATACACACACACACTACCGGCTATAATTATTAGGCCACCCTAGTTTTTTAAAAGAAATAATGTATTTCATACTATTTTTAAGTGGATAACTCTCAATGAAAATAGAATGGTTCTTTTGTTATTGTTACTTTGCAAAGTTTTACAAGGCAAGGAAGCAAAGATGAACCCATTCAAATCACCCTAAATTTTCTTCATTCTTTCATTGATGAAACTGCAATATAAGTAATTATTAAATATTTATAAATTCATTTGATGCACATGTTATTGTGCAGTATTAACAAAAGAACTATTTTATAATCATTTACAATTATTCACTTGGCAATACATACTAAAAAATAGTATGAAATACATAATTTTTTAAGACACCAGGTGGCCTCATAATTTTGGCCTTTAGTGTATGTATTAGTAATTTCTTCATCAGTACTTCAACTGTCCTTTCATTCTGTTATTTTTCCTCTTTCATGGATGCCATGTTCTTTGGAAGCTTGTTTAGACCAAGTTAATGGTTTTTAGGATTCATCCATCTTAAATAGATCACTTTTTTTTTTTTTTTAATAAGAATTATATGTCACAAGGGGAGGGGCATCAGGATGCAACAGACTAATCTGGAACTTGAGCCCACCTTGGCAATTCCACTTTCTACTACCCACACATCTCTGCCGATCTTCTATGTGCGTCGTCATGGCTTTCCACAACTTAACTTTTGTAGCTCTAAATAAATAAATTTTGTCTTTTTGTTGTCTCTCCTAAACCTTGTTCTACTCTTCATTTGCTCAAGTTCCCTAAGTAGGTTATGTGTTGTCTTTGTTTGTCCTTCTTATCTTCAATATGTCCTGTGAGTATCAAATTTTCCTAGTCCTCTCTCTTCATTATGTGCCTTAGTAATTTTCACTGTCTCTTCCTGATGTTTTTTTGTTTACCTTTCCTCTAAAACTTTGTTGTTGCTTGCATTTTCAATCTGTTGTATTCTCAGCAAACTTCTGTAGAACCACATTTCTGTTGTATCAAGTCTCTTTTTCATTTGTGAGGTGATTGTTCAGCTTTCACTGCCATATAGGAAGACAGATATTACATAGCAGCTACCTGACAATAGTGACATCAAATCTTGATAGAAACACAATAATTTTTCTGACACATTTTTGAATAATGCTTTAACATTGGATTTAGCACCAACTATTCAGCAACTTGCTATTTCGTTAATTTATAAAACAGTATATTTTATTTGAAATGGGAACTTTTGTTGAATTTTCAGTTGATCCATCCAACAGACAAAGAAAACACAGCTCGTAGAAAACCCAAGTCTATATTAAACCGAGATGATGCAGAGAAAGGTAGTGCTACCAGTGTGCGTGTCCCCATCTCACTTCAGGGAATTCCATCAAGAAAAGGAGCCAATTTTACTGTGTCTGGCAGCCCTGATTCAGTGTTTGTATGTATATTATTCAAATAATCCCTATAAATATGTATTTCTCAGTTAAAAAAAGCAAAAAGAAAATAATGCATATTTTCAACCTGCACATTATATTGTGAAATTCATCGGCCATTAATTTGCTAGAACTGATACCCAGATGCTGCTGTTTGCAAAAGCTTCTCACTAGAAAATCTTTGAATTAAATACAAATCTTTGCAGAAATGCTTCCCATGTATATCTCACAGAAATATCTCCCAAGTAATTGTAAGAGATTAGTGGTAATGGTGTCATTATCTATCTAATGTCTTACCATTATGTATAAGGTATATATGGGAGGTATTTCTGCTACACCTTGTATAAATATTATATCTGTTAATAAATTTAATAGATTTATCTAACCCTAATTTGCAGTGTATCTGCAAAATTTCAAGTTGAATGGATAAATTTTTTGAAACTTTCTTTATCTATAATAATTTATAAAACCCGCTTGCTTTGTATCACACAAAACATATCATGCTCTGTATCTGAATATGATAATGAAAATGTTATTTGATTTTTTTTTTTAATATAAAAAATTGAATAGTTTATACATAATAAACTAATGTTTCTTTTTATATTTTTTACTTAGTTTTTAATTAAGAAGAGAATGAAATACAAATTCAACTTTCCTTTCATTCTTAATGTTCTTATTAAATCTCTGAAGAAGCTTGTTACATGTGAAATATGTTAGATTAAAGTCACTTTTTCCTACTTGTTCTTTATTTATTCTAAATATATATATATATATATAAAAATAGTGTGCGTGTGTGTGTATATATATATATATATATATATACACACACACACACTACCGGCTATAATTATTAGGCCACCCTAGTTTTTTAAAAGAAATAATGTATTTCATACTATTTTTAAGTGGATAACTCTCAATGAAAATAGAATGGTTCTTTTGTTATTGTTACTTTGCAAAGTTTTACAAGGCAAGGAAGCAAAGATGAACCCATTCAAATCACCCTAAATTTTCTTCATTCTTTCATTGATGAAACTGCAGTATAGGTAATTATTAAATATTTATAAATTCATTTGATGCACAAAATGTTTTACTAAGAGGTCAAGTGGCCGATTGAAAAACGTGAATGCATATTTGATTCGGGTTTGGACTCATTTAACAAACTAATTTCACCATGATTAGATTAACATTTACTTTGAATGTTGTACTTTTTTTTCGAGTCAGCTTTTTTGAAAAGTTTTTAAAATATTCTCTCTTTTTTTGATCCAAGAGTTCTGATGATAGATTTTTTTTTTCTTCCCCATGTAAGGGTTCTGATGATTCCAGCCAAATCGGACGACTTAATATCATCATTCCTGACTTAGCCTCTGTGGGGCACGCTAAGTATGGTCGTCAAGTTGTTCCTGTTCTTCTCAGGGTAAGTCATTCTTATATTCAAAATATATTCTCTATTCGAAACATTTAATCTTTGTCTATAAGATATGATAGAATAATATTAGAACAATATCTAAAGGCATTTTTATGGAAAGATGGATTTTAGTTATATTTTAGCTATATTTGCTCGTATAGACCGGCACAAAATTAATATGTAAAATAATCAGGCTCTTTCGTGGCAAAGAAAAATGGGTCAGCACAGAGTTTTTTCCCCTTGAGTTATAAAGGCCTTTAAGGAAAAAAAAAAAAATATATATATATATATATATATATATATATTTTTTTTTTTTTTTTTTTTTTTTAAATTTTTTTTGTAATCATTTTGACCCAAGAAACAACAGTCACTAAGCATTAGAAATGGTTAGATTCTAGCAATTTCAACTTTATGGACAAGATTTCATTATTCTGATCTAGTCAGTCAGTTAAGTGCCATATGTGATACACGCTTGGGTAATCATATCTTGAGAGAGATATGACTGACTGGGCAGAAGATTATTCCATAGTAGGTTGCCATTGCTTTCTGCGATAGACTGGTTGCCAACCAAGGCTATAGAACCCAATCTGTCCTGTTATTTAACCCATAACTGGAGGGAAGAGACTGATTAATACCTTTCCCAAGAGTATTTGTGCATAAGTGAAAGCAAGGAATTTAATCTAGTACTTTGCCTAAATTCAGAAGAAAAGTTAATCAGAACAATTACCATGAAAGTATTTATAGAAAAAGCACAGGAAAAACTATATTATAGTGGTAGAAAAGTGACTGAAGCTGAGATGCCAGGTGAGGACTAATAACATTGCAGATTCTTTTTCGGATTTTATTGATCTTTAAATATACAGCAGGAATACCGAACCATATGTGGTAACAATATTTAAAGCAAGGATGAATGGTAGACTTTACTTTTATTCCAGTCTTAAATTGTTTCATATAATATAAACTGTATCATTACCTATTATCTTATCAGCAAGCGAAATTCAGATTTATCATGTAGTTTTTTTTTTTGTTTTTTTTTTTTAATCATATTTGCTCCAAGCAAGGCATTTTACTGCTGCTGTTGTGCATAGGGTTACATAGGAGTAAAGTTATGAGAAAAAGTGACAGGTTATAGGGGGTGTCAGGAAGTGGGTAAGAGAAGTATGAGAATACTGATGAGAATGGAGTGGACGGAGAAAGAAGCATGAGAGAGGGGATGCAAGTTAGTGAGATAGATGACTATTGACTTTACATTTAAATTCTTGGAGATTGTAACTGTCAGGGAAGCAAGTAAACAGAAGGGAATTCCACAGGCAGGAAGTGCGAGAAAAGAACCTGATGGAGTAGAAGTTGCGTTTACATATTGGTTTCACAGTAAAAGGGTGGGATCTAGTTGCTAATCTTGTGGTTTGAGTAAATTTATATATAGGCGGCACCAGTGAGCTAAGTTCATTGGAGCAGAAGCTGTGAAGGTTGAACCATTTTTTATTCAATTTATCTTATTTTTTGTTTAATGCTACCTGGATAGTTGAGTACCAGACAATTACATCTTAGAACATTTGTGCCTCTAGACAAATGCATCTCTGGATAATTGCATACATCAGATAATTTTTGAAGCCTTTAAAAACAATTACTATAAATTTTGAAAAAGTATAGGCAGTAATTGCAAATTTTTGTAAAAGGAATGAAATAAAAAAAAAAACTAAAAAAATTACAAATTTATTTTTGTTATACAATGACAGATTAAGTGTTTAAAAAATATTTCAAAAACTGAAAATTATAGTCAGTCAGTTAACTGCCATATGTGATACACGCTTGGGCGATCATGTCTCTTTCGAGACATGACTGACTGGGCAGAAGATTATCCCGCAGTAGGTTGCCATTGCTTTCTGCGGTAGACTGGTTGCCGACCAAGGCTATAGAACCCAATCTGTCCTGCTATTTAACCTATAACTGGAAGGAAGAGACGGATTAATACCTTTCCCAAGGGTATTTGCGCGTAAGTGAATACAATGGATTCAACTGGAATTTGAACTCGGCTCCCCGGTTTCTCGTTCCTAGCTGATATCCACTGTACCACAATGCACATCCTGAAAATTATAGTAGTTTCACAAATTAATAAAAACTTATGAATGTTGTGACCTATCCTTTTTAAGAAATTTATCTTGTTTTTATCTTTTTACTCATCTAATACATTCCGAGTTCAAATTCCAGTTGAATTCATTGCATTCACTTACGCGCAAATCCCCTTGGGAAAGGTATTAATCCATCTCTTCCTTCCAGTTATGGGTTAAATAACAGGACAGATTGGGTTCTATAGCCTTGGCTAGCAACCAGTCTACTTCAGAAAGCAATGGCAACCTACTGCGGGATAATCTTCTGCCCAGTCAGTGATGTCTCTTTTGAGACATGATTGCCCAAGCGTGTTTCACGTATGGCACTTAACTGACTGAATACATTCTCTTATTTGCAGTTTAATTTTGGATAACATAGTTGTTAAGTTAACTATCTTTATGCCTTTTTTTTTTTTTTTTTTTTTTTTTTTTAGAATAATTAAAAGTTGGTTTGCAATTAGCAACTCTTATGAAAATATGGTAACTTCAAAAAATTAGAAGTATGCAATTATCCAGAGACGTGTTTGTCTAGAGACGCAAATATCCTGGTACACTATTGCCCAGGACGCAGCTGTTCATTCACCTTGTTTAGGTGTCTCAGCAGAGTCAGCATAGGTTAACGATTGATTTTACTAGCTAGATTGACCTTTACTTCTCAGTTGTGTGTTTCTTCCCTGTTGGCTTCTCCATATAAGAATTTGACATTAAGTAAGCCAATAGTGGTTGGAATGTTGTAAAATCATCCAACCTAAACCATTTTGCTAGTTTACATGGAATGGTTCTATTATAATGAGCATATCTTTGCAAAAGAAAGAACAAGCAAAGAATAAAATTTCAACAGCAGGTATTGATCAATTTTCAAAATATTTGCATAGTTGTATAAAACAGTGAAAAATTTGTTGTTCATTAGTTGCTGTTGGTAAGGAAAGTGATTTGTTGTAAGGGTGTTGTTATTAAGACCAGAAGTTTGCAGATTTGTTAGGTTTGTTAACATAGATCACTGTTGGTGTCAGGAAAGAGACCTAAGAATATAGAAAATTGTTGATAATTTGGCTCATTAGTTGCCGTTTGTAAGGAAAGTGAATTAGTGCAAGGGCATTGTTGGTAAGACCGGGAGTTTTGTTAGGTTGGTTGACAGAGATCACTGTTAGTGTAAAGAAAAAGGCCCAAGAATAGGTTAGTGAAAACGCATTGTAGAATGATTGGGATGTTATTGACGAGGCATGATTCATCTTTTTTCAGGGTTGAAATTGACACTAGTGAGGTACGAGGCCCAGCAGTTGTCATGAGGTCGAGCTGTTGAGCAGAATTGCTTGCTGTTAGTGAGGCTTGCCATCTTTATATCTGCAGTTGTAGATATAGCTGTTGGCTCCAAGGCTCATCCAGTGGCAATGTTAGTGATTGCATTTGTGATGCATTTTAGATTCTTGTGGGGGATTTTTGTTGACCATGTGGTGCTTGGAACCTCTGCGCAGAAGACCCTCTTTTTTTTATTAAGGAGATTGCTTTCTTAACACTCACATCCAGCTAACATGTACCGTGAAATGTATTTGTGAATCAGAAAGAGATCTTGATTAAATTAGTGTAACGATAGTTGTGAGGATAGTAGCAGACGAATTTTGTATTTGGGGAATACTGAAAAACTAACATACAAAGTCATCTTAAAATTATGTTCCCTACTGCATGGAAAAAGAAGGGGATACAGCAACTTTAGTGAAAAGAGGTTGAAATAAGAGAGAAACGAATAAGATTGAGGGAATCTGTCCATATACTCTTCTCAATAAGCATACTAATGGTAATTGGTAATATTATCTATTCCCTTCCAAGGAAACATTCAATATTTTTTGTCAAAGAATCCAGTATTGCTCTCTTTTGGTTGGAATTTATGGAATTTTCTGGAAAATAGATTTTGCAACTTCAGTTATTTTTTTTTATTTCCAATATTCTTTTTATTTGTATTTTCTTTTAATCATTTCACCCCATGCAAGGTGGTAGCACCACTAAGACGCAAGTGGCTACTGGGTGTGAAAGAGAATGATAAAAATTTAAAAGGAACCGGAAACCTAATACCAAACAGTAAACAAGTCATAATCATTTAGTCTTTTTCAAAAAAACGTTTTCAGCTTAAAAAGAACAACTATACTAGTCCAAGGGAAGTAACTGTATAAATTTTTTTTTGTTTAAAAAAAAAAAATAATTTTTCGAAAGTTGAATACTTTAAAACCCATGAACAAGAATCATTCTTTTAATGAAAATTAGAAAAAAAAAGAGAGGGACAGAAAAATTCATTATCATGGATGTAGTTTAAGAGGTAAAAGAAAACTGAAGCTTGTCACGAAAAACGGTTTATTGCTACTTCTACAAATAAGCAATATATATGCTGACTCTATGTATAATGGATGTGCTTTGTGGTGCAGTGGATATCGACTCGGAACCACAAATCGAGAGCAAGGGAAAATTTACTCACCCCAAAATCATTTTACTCGACCAACTCTATTTTCTTAATAGTCGCCTGATGTAAACATAGCGGGAATCACTGACGGAAAACAAAAAATGATATTTTAATTAAAATTTTTAATGGGTTAGAATGAATTTAAAAATTTGTAAAATAATAAAATTTTATCTTTCCTCTTAATAAAAAAACAAAGTTTTATCATCAAAATATTAAGTTTGAGCCCTTTTAATATCATGATATGTGGGCTTTTTTTTTTTTTTTTTTTTTTTTTTTTTTTTTTTTTTGGCAATTGGGTGGAGGTACCTAAATTCGTTGTTTCTTTCTTCTGTTTGACTACAACCTCCATCTTATAGATAAAAAAATAACAAATCTGATTTTCTCAACGATTTTCTAAAAAAAATGACTTACTTGTATAATTAGTTTTTCGGTGTTTGGTTGAAAGTAGTATGCATATTTTTTTCTTTCTTTCAAATGTTTGTTTTTACTTTTCGTAAGTGGGGAAGAAAATATTTTTCCAAATAAGTTTCTAAAAATCTGTGAGCGTCTTTAATCTTGGCGACAGAGACATTTTGGCTCCACTCTGGAAGCATTAATTAAACGAATGTTTACACTGACTGGGATGATAAAAACCAAGTGTTCAATAATGTCATTGTAGGTCTTTCTAAATAATTTGTGAATCTTCAATGACATACTTTTGGGTTGTAAAAGGAATCAGATTTCCTTTTTCTTTAATCAACTGCAGGTGAGTAAAGCAATAATCTTTAATTGCCCAATTAAGTTTTTAATCGACTCGGTTGATCGGGCGAGTGAAATCTCAAAGGCCATATATATATATATATATATATATGGCCTTTGGGATATATATATATATATATATAATTAGAAAACTGCATACTGACTGAATTATATTGATTTATCCTTGTTGTATTTAAATGTCTTCTGTTTTTTTTATTGAAATTAAGTGAGATAAAAATCTTTGGAAGCTGATCATCATTTTTTGCTTTCCATACAGTATATTCCTGAATGGTGTCAGTCCATAAACTTGCTACAAAAATGTATTCATCATAAAGACTGGAAAATGGCCATTGATATTACACTGCATATGAAGCAATATTCTCAGGTTTGTATGTCTGTCTATTTTTATGTTGCATGAAAATATTTTCATTATCCTATTATAATTGCATTTGTCTCTTCCTTCATTAGTTCACACATCATGTTCTGCAAATACCTTATAAATAATGGCCTATTCCATTTAGATTGTGTGGGAAACTAAAACACCTATCAGGAATGCTATTTGATTTTTTTTTTTTTTTTTTTTTTTTTTAAATCATATCACCCCAAGCAAGGCGAAAATGCCACTGATGCGCAGGGTGCTACGTGAGAGTGAAAAGATTGGATAGAGAAAACCGGAAACCACATCCTAACCAGGAAACAAGGAATGAGCCTCCTCACCTGTTCAATAGACATGAAAATAAAATAACTTTTTTTTTTTTTTTTTACTAAGTTTTAACTTAGTAAAAGTCGAAACGGCCTTTAAACCAACAATTTAGTAGAATTTAGTCCCAAAATTAAATGAATGTGTATGTGAAAATGATTCAAAGTGCAATTCATGAAGTTTTGCCATCGTTGCGATCGACTTGTGACATGGTGCATTGTCTTAATGAAAGATCACTTTTTCTTCATTTGTAACTGGTTTTTGGTGATTTCTTTCTTCAAATGCACCAATAATGTTATATAATATTCACTACTGATGGATCTTTCTTTCTCAAGTTAATCAATAAACAAAATACCTTGCACATCCCAAAATATGGAGGCCAAAACCTTGGTTGCTTTGGATGGCTTTAACCTGCTGCTGTCCACTCTGCTGACTGCTGATTTAACTCTGGAGTGAATTAGTGGATCCATGTTTCATCCATTGTCATATATTTATGCAAAACTCTTTCTTGTTGTGTTGAAACAGTTGCATTGTCAACATGTTGTTTTTGATAGACTTTGAGCACCCTCTTTGAATACAGCTTTCTCATTGACAAATGTTCATGCAAAATTGGGAATATACTGCCTTCAGACATGTTCATCTCCTCTGCTATTTCACGCAACTTCAGTTTACGATCGGTCAAAACGAGTTTGCAGATTTTTGTGTATTGTCTGTGACAACTGCTGATTTTAGATGACCTGAGCATTCAACATTATTTGTATCTGTATGACCACGTTTAAAGTCAGCATACCACCTCTTAACTGTTGTTTCTGGCAGAGCAGAGTCCGAATACACTTATCAAGCCATTGCTTTGCTTGAACAGTACTTTTTCCATCAGAAAGCAATGCTTTATCAACACAAGAAATTCATATTTTTTCATTGTTTTTATTATTTGCAACAGTAGCTTTACTTAAATAACTGTAATTTGTAAACTAATAATCCGATTAGGCCCAAATTTTGTCACGTGCCATTTGAAGGTTAGTACTTCATAAAAATCATATAGATTTTTTATTAGCGGTGCTATCTATATGTCCGGTCTGGGACTTATTGAGTGATGTGTTAGTGTTTGTTGTTTTTGTTAATTCTTATGAAGAAAGTCATCATGTATTTAGATTTTATTTTAAATTTTAATCATCACTTTTTAAAACAAACACACACACATATCTATATATATATATATATATATATATATATAATTAGATAAAATAATAGCAGTGTCAAGGGAAAACTAATCTTTTTAGCACATTGTTTTTTGTAGGCACAAAGTTTAAAGATTGCTAATGCAACTAAACTAGTAGAATGAGTAAAATTATTGAATACAGTGTAAAGTAATGTATTTAGTAACGGTTCAATTTTATATTTTTCTTTTCATTTGTTTTTGGTTTGGAGTTCGAGTGTTTGTCAAATTTCAGTACTGTTGCTTATAAATGAGTTACTTATTTTTAAAAAAAAAGTGCATTTTCACTAATGATTTTATGTGATTAAATATATTTAATTTACTCTTTTTGATTATATGATTTTCTCCTTGTCTGTTTGAAAACTCAGATCTCTTAGAGATGTAATAAGTTCTAAATCTGCTGACTTCTCGTAATTTTTGAAATATCCTCTTGCAGGCATTGGCATTTCACTTGATGATGATTGGTGATGCTGTTGATGACTTGAAGAAAGAAGTGGCTGTTCAACTCAGTATCCAAGTTTTGGAATTTTATATAAGGTAAATATTCTTTCCAGAAGCTATCTTTTACTTGTAGAATCTTATTGTTTAAAGTTATAACACATTTTGATTTAGGTGATAAAGCTTGAGTTGGTGCAGTGAATGGTTTTAATCTACAATTAAATCAGCTTTATTTGTGATAATGTCCCATTTATTCATAATAAAGACTTCTTTATGGTAGTGTTTTTTTTTTTTATTTGAGATAGTGTCACCTTTATTCATGGTAATGTTTTCTGTTAAATGAATTTCAGAGATTAATGTAGTGGAACTTTTCGAATTTTATATTGAAAATTAGCTTGGGTTTTGCTAAAAATAAATGGATGTTCTTTTATTAATTTACAGAGTAGAATAAGGACACTTATCTTGGTAAGGGTCCCAGCTAGCAGACAAATATATAGCAGATTGTAACTGCATACAATCCCTGCAATGTAATGCTACAAATAAAGCTGATCCTTGAGTTAGCCAAAGTAAGTCAAAAGATTTGTCTTTGCAAAATGACGAAAATGCAAAGAAATTTCAAACTCTTGCATACTGGTAACCAATGCTGATCTTAAATATTGCTGACACAGGTTCTTTATATAGTTTAGACGAGCTAAAAAAAAACATCTTCGATTAATCTATGTTCATGTTTTAAATTTAAAAAAAATTTTTTTTTTATATATTTTCTTTCAGAATGACTATTTTTTTTTTCTTTGTCTTAAGTTTGTGAAAATAGGTTTACATTGAATTTAAATTGTAATTTTTTTTTCTTCTCTCTCCTTTAATGTAAAAATATTTATAGCATTCTTGTCTCTCCTCCCACCTCCGTTACCAAAAAAAACCCCAAAAAAACATGTGCTACCATCCCTAGTTTCGTGTTGGTAAATTAAAGATTTTCTGGATTTAGCCGAAGCAAGTCAAAAGATTTGTCTTTGCAAAATGACGAAAATGCAAAGAAATTTCAACATTTTACCTACTGGTAACCAATGCTGATCTTAAATTTTGCAGACACTCATGTTCTTTTGTACTACTCTGGGGAATGGCCATTATATTCCTCTGCAAATCTAATCAATTTAACTTATACAAGTACATACTTAATATCCACTGTTCCATCCTACCATTTTTTTTTTTTTTTTTTTTTGTTGGGGATGTTAGCCTCTCGGTAGAATAAAATTAAACCTACAAAGGGCAGAAGAACTCTTAAGGAGTCAACGGCTAGCTAACTAGAGGTAGTGTCTCAATAAATCACTGTGGAGAAGGCAACGGGATACCACTCCACTATCTACCCCCCACTTAATCATAGCTTTCCACAATAAGCACAAAGGCATGAAGGGGGTTGTTTCCAAAGGAAGCAACTCCTCGCCCAATAAGGATTGACATGAGCAACAGGTGTCACCTGACCATCATCTGGTGACTGTTAGCACCAACAGCGTAAAGGGGACATTTTATCCCAAAATTAGTCCCTCGCCCGGGGAAGGAATGACATGAGCAACAGGTGTCTCTGGACCGTTACCCTGTGACTGTGCGCAACAAAGAGAGACTTACTTTAGGGACATGGAATATTAGTCCACTTAACAACTGTGGACAACTAGAAAATGTCAAGCAGGAGATGGACAGACTGAAAATCAATATCCTGGGTATTTGCAAAACCAGATGACCAAACAATGGATGGATGGTCATCAGCAAAAAGAGCAGCCAAATACAGGTGGGGGTTGTTAAAATCAAGCAGGTGAGGTTTTCTTAAAACGGAAAGTGCAACACAGATCCAAAGGTGAAAGACGCGTTCCAGAAGCTGAGTAAAGTATTAAGGCACAGGAAGCTTTCACTAAAAACAAAGAAGAGAGTACTGGATTGCTATGTGATGTTAGTTTTTCAATATGGCAGTGAATGTTGGACAATATCAACAAAGATGAAGGGAAAACTTGAAGCAGCTGAAATGTGGTTCTACAGAAGGATGCTGCGGATATCATAAACCGAACATGTGAGCAATGATGAGGTGTTGGAAAAAATGGAAACGTAAAGGGAATTAATATTGGGCATCAGGAAGAGACAAATGAAGTTCTTGGGACATACAATGAGGAAGGAGGGCCTGATATTAACAAGCCAGATAGAAGGAAAAAGAGACAGAGGAAAGCAGCGGATAACATGTTTGAAGGGCCTGAGCAGGTGGATGACAGAATGGGGGCTGAGATACGTTACAGGAGAAAGCATGCTAAGAGCCACCAGGGATAGGGAGACGTGGAAGGCCATGATCGCCTACGTCCTGAAAGGACAAGGTACATAGAAGATATATACACAAATACCTCCACTCATTTAACAGCAGCCAATCACAGCCCATGTAATGGACTTGATCACAGAGACACAATGAGATGCTCCAGGGCACCATAAATAGCTCTCCTTCTCAAGTTGGGTTATTTCTGAACTCAGCTTGTTCTACAACTGAGTGCTGATTTTGACGATGTGGTCATTCTTCTCTATTGATTTGGTTTTAAATATCAGCTTTCTTCTCTGAGTCATTCAGTGTTGAAATATGTTTTTTGAAATATATATTTGAGTCTCTAAGTTAATCCAATAGCTCAAACTGTTAGCACCTCTTCAGCAAAAGACTTATTTTCTACTGACCAAATATGTGTGTCTTAACTTGAGCCTGCCTCTGATTGACTGAAACAGTTTTATTTAAAGTAAACCAACTTACAATTTGTTATGAGAAGGTCTCAGGTTCAATTACTGATAAGTCACAAGTTAACATCCTTCATCTTTAATGATATTGTCTAGCAATCACTGCCATACTGAATAACAGACATCAAATAGCAATCAAGTACTCTCTTTGTTTCTAGCAAATTTTTCCTCTCTCTGAATACTCTACTCGGCTTCTGGAATGCATCCTTGGCTATGCTAATTCACTGATTCATATTTGAGTTTATAAACATTTGCTTAGTTTAGGAATAGGCAAATGGTCATTTATATTTACTTGCTTAAAAAATAGGTATATATTGGACTTTTATATTTGTGAATATATTCACTGAATATGTGTTATATTCAGTTGAATTCCTTGCATTCACTTATGCCCAAATGCTCTTGTGAAAGGTATTAATCTGTCCCTCCCCTCCAATTATGGGTTCAACAATAGGATAGATTGAGTTTTATAGGTTTGGTCAACAACCAGTCTACTGCAGAAAGCAATGGCAATCTACTGCAGGATAATCTTTTGCCCAGTCAGTCATGTCTCTTTCAAGACATGATCGCCCAATGTATATATCACATATGGCACTTAACTGACTGATATTTGTGTCTGCAAGCATTTGCTTGTTACAAGGATATGTAAATATTGGTGATTTATTTGTTGACTTGGTTAAGAAATGGGTGAATATGAGTAATTTATATTTGAGTCTGTAACCATTTACCTGGTTTGGTGAGAAGGAAATATTACTTGTTTATATTTGAGTCTCTTAAGTATCGACATGATTTGGGAATAGGTGTATAGTGGTAATTTATATTTGAGTCTGTAAGCATGAAAGAAAATGACTTCTTTCTGGTTTTGCTCTTCTGTAGGGGATGTAGTTAGCATAATATAAGCTCTACTAACAGAATATAAATTTTGAAGGAGTCAGTATGAAAATAAAAATTCTGTAATGAATCAATGTAAAGCTTTGGGAAGTAGAAGTAAAATTAATTTAAGCTTTTCAAATTTTCTTTGAAGCTCTTTCTAGAATCTCTTAGATATTTATATGTCTGCTATTGATTCATGTGTTTAATATCACAGCCATGTATGGTCTGGTGCTCCTGCTATATATGTAGAGAATATTGATAAAATTCAAAGAATTTGTAATGTTATTGGTCCTGATCTGGCATCCCAGCTTCTGTTAATTTTCCATCACCATAATGTAACTTGTGCCGTTTTAATAATTACTTTTATGGTAATTATTCTGATAAACTTTGCTCTATGGTAAATAGATTTTATGCAGTACTAGATTGGTGGCAAGGTCTCATCATTTTACTGTTGAGATGGCTAGATCTGAACTTATTTATAAATGGAACTTTGTGTGTGTGTGTGTGTGTGTGTGTGTGTGTATTCATTACCTATAGACTCCGAAATGGCTGAACCGATTTTCTTGAAATTTTACACAGTTGTACTATAAGTGTCTGCAAGTGTTCTTATCTAGGTTTTATGTCAAGGTACCCTCGATAAATATCGAAAATTGATAATCGAAAAAATCGGGTTATAGAAGAAGTGGTCCGATTTTAATCAAATTTGATACACTCATAGACAAAGACATTAGAAACAATATTCGGAAATTTCAAGGTTGTAGTTCTTACAATAGTGCAGAAAATCGATTATATATATATATATATATATAAGTTTTCATTACACCCGAGTAACACCGGTAATCATAAGTTTCTGTTTTTTTTTGTTTTTTTTTATTCTCACACTTCCCACCTGTGTTACTCTTACAGCATCTTGCTTTCCAGAAAATTTTGTCCTTCAAAAATTTAAATGCAATGACAATCATTATCTACTGTCTTCTTGATTCCTCCTCTTTTATTGGTCATGCTCTTTAACAATGTTTCTCTTTTTCTTATTTTATGCACTTGGTAATCTCTAGTGTCTTATTGACTTTTTTGCTTTGTTTGGGAAGCAGCAGTATTTAATCCTTTTTCAATTTCTTATTCTTATTTGTCATTAGTCGTTTAGTGAATCAAGAAATGCCTGTCTCCTCCAAAGATGGATGCATCCATTTTGCCTTACTTCAGGTAAGCCTGGATTTTTCCATTTTTAATTTTTTTTTTCTTTTTTTTTTTTTTTTTATGTTAACTGGTCTCATCTTCCCGCATCTCCCTCTTTTTTGGTGTATGTGTTTGCTTTTAAGAATGTGCGTTGCGGTGCAGTGGATATCGGCTCGGAACAAGAAATCGAGGAGCCAAGTTCAAATTCCTGTTGAAATCCTTGCATTTGCTTTCACGCAAATACCCTTGGGAAAGGTATTAATCCATCTTTTCCCTTTAGTTATAGGTTAAATAACTGGACATATTGGGTTGCATCCATGTCTCAGACAGCCATATAAATGCCTTGTTGCAATCAAAACTGTTGAAAGAATGTAAATTAAGTTGTTTTATTTCTCTCTCTCTCTCTCCCCTCTCGCTCTTTCTTTCTCCTCCTCTCTCTTTCCCTCCCTCTCCTTGCTAACAAAGAATAGAAACATGTTACATACTTTCTACCGGATCCTGAAAGGATGTACAGGTGGCAAAATGGATAATGACTCAGGATCAGAAACTGAAGAACTGAGTTCAAATGCCAGTTGGTTTCTCTACATATGCAAAAATATATTTGAGAAATGTATAAATCCATCTCCTCCCTCCAGCTATGGGTTAAATAGCAGAATTTGTATCTGGAAAAAAAAATCATTATTCTCAAAACATTGTTAATATTCACTTGCAAAATAATTAGGAATTATTCTTACAATCCAAAAATGTTTTGGCTTTAAATAATTCAAATTAAAAGTTGACAAGCCATTAAAAACTGTCAATCTGACCCTGGAAAAAATAAAAACTTTTGTGTTTTAAAATGTTCATTTTTTGATCTAAGAGAACAGATGCCTTTCAGCTAATAAATGCCGTGTATGGTGTTTGCTTCATTGTCCTTCAAATTGTCCTCCCACTGGACAGGTCACAGTACACTAACCTTTATAGAATAAAATTAAAATATAAAACAAGAAGAAGCAATAAGTTTAAAATAATCCACCCACATACTATGCTCAGATAACACAATCAGTAGCTCGTAAGAACCAGCAATTGTGGAACATGAGACAAGGGATCATTTGTAGACCACTGGACTCTTGACAAATTTGTTTCATCCTCATTGATGGATGACACACCAACCAAATGTCATTCTAAAGTTTATTTACTTTTTTTTTTTTTTTTTTTTTTTTTTTTTTATCATATCACCCCAAGAAAGGCGAAAACGCCACTGATGCGCAGGGGGCTACATAAGAGTGAAAAGATTGGAAAAGAGAAAAACCGGAAACCACATCCTAAACAGGAAACAAGGAATGAGACTCTTCACCTGTTCAATAGACGTGGGTGGAGTGTGAACCGGGCGATAGCTTAGTCTATCTACTCCAATTGAAAAAAAAAAAACAAAAGTGAGAAGATTGGAAAAGAGAGAACCGGAAACCGTATCCTAAGCAGGAAACAAGGGATGAGCCTCTTCACCTGTTCAAGAGACATGGGTGTAGTGTGAACCGGGCGATAGCTTAGTCTATCTACTCCAATTGAAAAAAAATAAAAGAGTGCAAAGATTGCAAAAGAGAAAACCGGAAACCACATCCTAAACAGGAAACAAGGGATGAGCCTCTTCACCTGTTCAATAGACGTGGGTGGAGTGTGAACCGGGCGATAGTTTAGTCTATCTACTCCAATTGAAAAAAAATAAAAGAGTGCAAAGATTGCAAAAGAGAAAACCGGAAACCGCATCCTAAACAGGAAACAAGGGATGAGCCTCTTCACCTGTTCAATAGACGTGGGTGGAGTATGAACCGGGCGATAGTTTAGTCTATCTACTCCAATTGAGTTTTTGCAATGTTACATATAAATAAATAATAATAAGTGGGTGTTTAAAATTTCTTGGTACAATCCACTATTCAAAATCAGTATTTCAATGACCAAACATCAAAATGCTCCCTTTCAGGAAGGAAAGCATGCCAAGAACCTTTCACCACCCCATCATATGCAGTGTAATTTATTTAAATATTAAACTTTGATGAATGTATATTTTTTTTAAATACCTTTTTGGATATATTATGTAAAATATTTTTAATAAATTTCAAACAATTTACATTTAAAATTTCTTTTATATACTAGAATGATAATTCTTGAGAGAAAAACTTTGCTATAAATATTTAATAACTTTAAGTTTAAATCACTATAGTTATCAGAGCTTCACTGTATACGTTAGGATTATTTCACTTCTGTCTAAAGTTATGATTATTGCTTCTTTTTCTAGGTCCTCAGTCACTGGAATAAATATAGTCTACCATCAGCCAATCTAGAAAAATTTTTTGACCAATATTTTGATTCTCTTGCACCTTGTCTTGGATCAATTCTTCTCAGGTGAGTTTGTTAATAAAAAAAAAAACACTAATTAAATTGTCTTTTATTTAAACAAATATAATGGCTTTAGAGATCTTTTAAAATGTTTAGTTCTTTTAGCTTTTATTTTTTGACTAGCAATATAGCCCGGTGTTGCTCGGGTGTAATGAAAGCTTTAAAACTAATCCACGGTCCTGGAGCTCAGACTCAGCCTAAAGAATATTTGTGTGAAGTTTGGTGAGAATTGGATAAAAATTGTGGATTTGTATAAAGGACATACAGACAGATAAACTGACACACACACAAACATCTTGCCTTTTCACATATATATATTATCGATTTTCTGCACTTTTGTAAGAACTGCAACCTTGAAACTTCTGAATATCATTTCTTATGTCTTTGTTTATGAGTGTATCAAATCCGATTAAAATCAGATCACTCCTTCTATAACTCGATTTTTTTGATTATTGATTTTTATCGGGTGTACCTTGACACAAACCTAGCTAAGGACACTTGCAGATGCTTATAGTACAACTGTGTAAATTTTCAAGAAAATTGGTTCAGCCGTTTCGGAGTCTATAGGTAACAGACACACACACACACACACACACACAAAGTTCCATTTATAAATAAGTCTAGATTTCCAACAATCTTATAGTTTATATTAATGATAAAAAAAATTTCTAAAAAATACAAAAATACATGGTTGATACATTGAAGATTTTCATTTCTTTTTTTTTTCTTTGTGTATTGTTTACATCTGTGCAGAAGCCATCAATGGTCACAGAGTCACAAGTCATCATGGTTGAGACTTTGAGCTTACTGGCCTTGTTCAATGTCTGATTATTTCCATCTCGTTTTCTTTTTCTGATTCCTTGTTTTGGAAACACTAGAAAGCAAAAATGTATTGAAAAGGCACTGATTTCTGAGTCTTCCATTGTAAATTCACATCTAGTATCATATAACATAGTTCTTTTCCTAAGAAAACTACTGCCATTACAATTTGGAATATTTAAAAACAATAGCCATTTTAAAGAAATAAAAAATTAAGAAAGCTAAATGAGCTCAGCTAGTTCTCAAATTTAGAAATGTTGGAGGCTAAAAATTAGAACAAAATAATGCTGTATCTTCAGTATTTATAAACACCATGTGTTTTATTTTCTCTGCAACATATATATATATATATATATATATATATATATTAGTCATCCATATACAAGCCCGTTTCGCTGTATCACAGCTCATCGGTGTGGCTAGACATATCCACTTGCTTCTGGCCGAGATCGAAACTTGACCGATTTGGTGTCAGTCGGAGTCTCTACTTCCTAAGCCATCGGTGCATGGGGTCAGAGAAGGGAAATTTTAACGTCTTGTATGTAAGCAGTGTATACAGACGCCAGTCACCGAGAGAACACAATTCATTTCTGAAGAGTCACGCATTATAGCCGAAGTGGAAACTGTTTTAAAAATTATATATATATATATATATATATATATATATATATAAATTGTATTTGGGCAGCTATCTTTTTTTTTTATTCAAGTTTCATAATAAGCTTTTTATTTAATTTTTCTTGTTTGTAAGGTTAGTGTTTTAATTTTTTTTTTTTTTTAGAACGAAATTTAAATTATCTACTATTAAGAGTAGTTATTTATTAAATTTATTTTTTAATTTAGTTTTTATATTATAAATAATATAATTTATATTCACTTATCGTATGTTATCTTCATTATTAGGATTATTAGTATTTTTATTTTTTTATATTTATGATTATTATTTTTTATTACTATTATTAATTTTTCTGTTATGGTTTACATTTTTTAGTTATTTATTTACATCTAAATTTTTTATTATTATTATTTTTACATTAATTTTTAATTTTTTTGAGTTTTTTAAAAATTTTTTAATTATTAATTTTTGGTTTCTAGATTTTAATTTTATTTATTACCACATTATTATTACTACATGTATAATAACATAATACTGCTATTATTATTACGACTAAAATTAAATAGAAAAACTAACAATAAATTTTCGAGCATAAATTCAACCCCTAATTTTTAAAGTTTAAATTTCAATGTCATACATCTAAAACAGACAACTGACAGCTCAGGTCAAAATTCATTTCTCTAACGAAGTTTTTTTTGTGAATCTAGGTCAAAGATGCTGCACGAAGCTAAGATCTAATACATTAAGTTAAAACCCCTTTCTCCTTATTCTTTCCTTTTTTTCTTCTTTTTAAAATTTATTTTTTTCTTTTTTCCTTTTTTCTATTTCTCTTGACTTTGTCTGGATAAATTTGAAACATTCCTTGTATGATTTTGGTCTGACAAGTGGTGGAGCCGCGAAATATATTATTACCAATGGATTTGTAAAAATATCTAACTTTTGTTTCCTGATTTTATATATATATATATATATATATATATATATATAAACAGACCTGGAAATTGAAAAGCTTATTAAAGAAAACATGCCTTCTGACAAGGATTGAGTCTATATTCCCTATTTTTATTTTTTAATCTTAGGAAATCATTTTCAAAACTGATGTGCTTTATCATTGAAACAGGAGAAGCCATTATAGCAAAGCAAAGCTCTATTACCTTAAGAAATACACATCTCTCATTTGGATGTTTACTCAAACATGTGTATCTACTAAATATAAAATTTATATATATATATATATATATATATATATATATATTTTAGTCATCCACATACAAGCCTGTTTTGCTGTATCACAGCTCATCAGTGTGCCTAGACACATCCACTTGCTTCGGGCCGGGATCGAAACTCGACCGATTTGGTGTCAGTCGGAGTCACTACTCCCTAAGCCATCGACACATGGAATCAGAGAAGGGAAATTTTAATGTGTTGTATATAATAATAATATCTATATATATATATATATATATATATATATATAACCCTCTCCTCAGACCTCAAATGGAACCACTATATTGATTCCATAGCTAAATCTACTGCTAAGAAGGTTGGGTCACTATGCCGATCCAGGATGTTTTTTCCACCTGAATCCATCCTGCATATATACAAGTCAACCATCTGTCCGTGTATGGAGTACTGCTGCCATTTATGGTCAGGCGCCCCTGCCATTCTCCTCAGTGTTCTTGACAGGCTCCAAAGGAGAGTCTGTAATGTGATAGGTACTGATCTGGCAGCTCAACTGCAGCCACTTCCCCACCGCCGAAATGTGACCTCCCTTTGTCTGTTCTATAAATACTTTCATGGCTTCTGCTCGGATGAACTTAAGTCACTGGTGCCTCCTCAACAGGTGTTTACTCGTGCAACAAGATTGGCAACTGGGTCCCACCCATTCACAGTTAGGTTAGCCAAATGCAGACAACAATTCTACTCCTGTAGCTTCTTCTCTCGCACTTCCCGCCTGTGGAACTTGCTTCCATATTCTTGCTTTCCTGATGGCTACAACCTCCAGAAATTTAAATGCAATGTCAATACTCATCTATTAACCACTGGACTCTAGCTCTCTCCCCACCCCCATATATCCTTCCCTTTCTCTCCACCTATGTATCTGTCATCGCACCTGCTTTCTCAGCTTTCTATTGCTCCTTTCTAACTAGTTTGTACTCCTCACTCTTTTCTAATTAATCTTTTTACAGTTATGTAGCCCCCAGCTCATCAGTGGCATTTCTGCCTTGCTCGGGGTGAAATGATTAAAAAAAAAAATATATATATATATTATTATTATGTCAGTCATCTATTGATGATGAAAATAAAAAGAACATTTTATACAACACATATTTAATCTTCAAAATAATCTCCTTCCATGTCAATGCACATAATCCCACACTTTTTGATAAACCATTTAGAATAAATATTATACAGTGAAAATTTTGGATAAAACTTCAGATAATAATGGTGTCAGACTTATTGATCCATACTCATAATTAATTTGCTACTCATTATTGATTATTCATTGTTTGTTACACTAAAACCTCAATTTAACAAATAGTTGTTTCTATCATTTTATTCATTGTTTGTTACACTAAAACCTCAATTTAACAAATAGTTGTTTCTATCATTTTATTCATTGTTTGTTACACTAAAACCTCAATTTAACAAATAGTTGTTTCTATCAGCTGATGCTTATGATGAATGTAAAAAAAATATGATTCATGTGTATGTTGTTCAATTAATTTTGTTTTTTTTTAATTAGAAATAATCTCCTTACAAACTAAGGGATTTGTTGGATTTAAGGGACATGACCTCTTCCACTCTCAAACTGTTTTTTTAAATTGAGGTTTTACTGTTTATCCCTTATTAAATGAATTTATAGTCATGCAAGATTGAAGTCATAAATTAAATCATAAAAGAGAAAAAAAAAAAAATTCTATCTTTCAGAGATGAGTCTCTAATGGATGAATTCTACAGTAGCCTGAGGAGTTCAGATCAACCAAGAGCAACAAGCTACCAGTACCAGCTGACATTTTCTACCACTTTCCTCCTAAAACTTGTGTCTAACATTATTCACAAGATACACACCGAGGTGAACAAGCCTTCCCCCAAAACCTCCCTTGTTGTGAAGAAGATGTTGCAGGCCTTCAGTGAGCGTGCCATGTCAGGCATCATGCCGAGTGATAAACTGATACCACACTTTCAACTTTGGAATGACATTGTTCAGAATATTCGTAAGATGTCTGATGCACACCCAAGTGTTGCTATCTCGTCTCCTGAGCTGCAGCATCTTCAACTGACGTCAGCTGTCGCAACTAATGTCAACTCTGCAGACTCTGATCACCACTTGGCGGATAACTTACCTTCCACGTCATCAACGGTAGAAAAACCACCTCTGTTCCCCTCAAAAATCGTAGCCTTTACTTGTGGACATCATTTTCTGGAGCAGTCATTCAAGAATGACACTTTGGTTAATCTGAACATTCAGCTCGCCAAAGACCAGCGTCTTCCCCGGGCAGCAGTCCTGCTAACAGAGTGCTACAGCAAGTTTGGTTTACTGCCTCTGGCATGTCCTCGCTGTGTTATGCAAACTATTAGCACAATATAAGCATAATGTTTTTAGCCTTGAAATTTATTTGGGGATTATTTTTGGGTGGGGGTTGAATGAATTGAGATGCCGAGCAATTTTTTTTTTTGGTTATAGTTTACTAAATGTATAAAAAAGAAAAAAAAAGGAGAGGGTCAAGTGCAAATTTTGAATAATGGTGACCCTTTTCTGAACCTTTCTGAAATATGACAATTATGTTAGAAGAATTTTTACAAAAAGATATTTGCTGCATATTTCTGAAAGTGCCCTGAACTCCCACTTTTCGGTATGGGCTTCAGATCAGCAAAAGGAAAACTGTTTCAATGATTAGTGAAATAGCATATATTTGGCTAATCAGTGTATTTTTTAAGATTTTAATTTTTTTTTTCATATGTAAGTTCATCAACAATGAATGAATGAGTGAGTGAGTATATATATATATATATATATATATAAAAACAAACGGAAGACTTATCTTGGCGCATGCATGTCATACTCTAATCAACTTTATAAAGGTAAATGTAAGGATTTTAGGGTCCTGGGCATGACGGTAAACTGCATCCAGCAGCAAGGCCTCTGATTGGGAGTTTGTGATGAGCATGGAACCACCTCTTAATTGCTGTTGTTCTCAGGTTCACTCTGACCCGTGTGGTAACATCTGTTAGGGTCCCAGCTATGGGCAAATAGTTACCCCCCGCCCACCAAACTGGGGTCAAAACACTATGAAAGTATAAAAAATACACTTTTATGGAAATATAAAAATAGACTTTTATAGAAAAATGTACATTTTTTATAAAAAAAAAATATTACTAACACTACTTTTTTGAAGGAAAAAAATTTCCATAACACATTTTTGAGGGGGGAAAAAAAAAATTATTCTCAGCAAAGCATTTTTGAATACAAAACTAGAAGACATTTTCAGTTTTCTAAAATAAACAAGAATAAAAACAAATTTTCATTAAAATCTAACTAAATCAACTTTCTCTCTATAACCGAACATTAAAAAATAAGCACTTTAAAACCCCACCTTTTTGGCATAAGATAACCCACAGAGGTTGATATGCTGTTAAGCAAAACTCAAACTCAAGTAAGGATTTAATTTGTAACAAGCATTTATAAACAAAGTTAAAATGTTAGTTTTTAAATTTTTAAATCTAAAAGCTACCAACATTTTTTAACTTTTGTTCATAAACTTTGTTTTTTAGTTCATTGTTTTTAACTTGTTGCAAAATAAAATCCTTACATTTGCCTTGATAAAGTCCATCAGAGGATGAAACATCTCAACTAAAATAAGTTTTCCTTTTGTCAATATTCATGTTGTCCTTTTACAGATATATTATCAGTTATATCTGAAATTTAGCACATACATGCACAGATATATATATATATATATATATATATATATATCGGCAAGTAACGGATTTTTTAATCCAACATTATTTCTTGATATAAATATTGTAATTAGTAAGTACACTTGGGTTGTCTACTCAAATACATGTAATCACTAAATATGTTGTTTATATATATATATATATATATATATATATATACATAAAATCACTTGTTTAAAGATGTTTACATGTATCATTTATAAACTTACTTAAAATATTGATGCTTTTGTATAAAACTTAAATATGTTTATATGTGTATGTACATAAGGAATATTTTCACTAATATATAGGGTGTGTATGTATATATATATATATATATATATATATATATGCATGTTTACTTATATATGTTTAATAATATATGTAATATATTTGACAATATATATATAATGGGAGTAAAATGTGTTTATATGTTAAAATTTTAATATATATGTTGCCCTTGATAAAAACAAAAGAAGAATTGATCAAATCTGATATTTCCAGGTGCAAAAATGAATTGGGACAGGTAACTGATCCAATTATTGCCATGTACATATATAACTACAAAGTGCTCAGGTATATCAATAGTTTTCAATACAAGTCTGTATTAAGAACACTTTTTCCTGTCTTTTTTTTATTTTTTAAATATCAAACCATTATTCATCCATTCTCTTATTGCTTAATTGTTATTGTACTATTTCAGCTGGTTGTTTTTCTTTGGCCTTCAGTTGTTCAATCTGAATGCAAGGAGAAAATGGTCCCTTTTTTTTTGTTTTTTTTTTTTTTTTTTTGTATGCCATCCTTTACTGGTTTTCACTGCCTAGGAGGACCCCTCCACCTCTTCTCACAGAGAGTTTACACCCGAAGGTGGCCTGTGAACAGTCCAATTAAAACATGGTAGCAACAGAGAGTTCAATAATCTAATCAACTCTAGGAAATAAAACTTGGTCATTGCTTACAGAAGCTATATTTTGAGCTCTTTTTTTCAAATGATAACTTATTTAATGTGTACATTTGTTTTGTTGACCTGAGAATAGCTACTGGTCCTGGGGATAAGACTTTAGTGTGTGTGTGGGTGGGTATGTATATATATATGTGTGTGTGGGTGTATATATATATATGTGTGTGGGTGTATATATATATATGTGTGTGTGTGGGTATATATATATATATATTGTGTGTGTGGGTGTATATATATATATGTGTGTGTGGGTGTATATATATATATGTGTGTGTGGGTGTATATATATGTGTGTGTGTGGGTGTATATATATGTGTGTGTGTGGGTGTATATATATGTGTGTGGGTGTATATATGTGTGTGTGGGTGTATATATATGTGTGCGCGTGGAGAGATATATATATATGTGTGCGTGGAGAGAGATATATATATATATATATATGTGTGTGTGTGTGTGCGTGGAGAGATATATATATATATGTGTGTGTGTGTGTGTGCGTGGAGATATATATATATATGTGTGTGTGTGTGTGTGCGTGGAGATATATATATATATATATGTGTGTGTGTGCGTGGAGATATATATATATATATATATGTGTGTGTGTTAATATATATATATATATATATGTGTGTGTGTGTGCGTGGAGATATATATATACATACATACACTCACACACACATTTAAACTCACAGGAACAAGATTGGCCAGAATTTGATTTTAGAAATACCACCCTAATTAAAACATAACCTAATTCTTTTTTTAAATATTTTGATTGAGTTCAAATAAAAATGTTACTAACCATAAACACACAACTGAAACAATATATTATATCACCAGCCTTCATTAAATGCATTTTTAAAGAATCTATTTAATTACCATGACCAATGTAATTCTTTAGGTCATAAATGCTTCAAAGGAATCCTGATAAAACAAACATTATGAGAATATAAAAATACATTTTTATCGAAAAAATATCAGTTATACACTTTCATAGTAGAAAATATTACCAGAAATACATTTTTTTTTTGTAAGTAAACAAACTAGTGACATGCATGTGAAATCTACTTAACCAATGAAAATCAAACGCAAAAATAAAATACCAGAATATTTTTTCCATATCTCATTCTCTGATGAAGCTTTAATAAAATTGAAACGTGTTGCATTTATATATGTTTCGTATTTGTTCTTTGGGCTATCAGACACACATATATAGATTATATGTGCATATATATTAAAACAAGTATATCCTTATTCCTGATCATAAGATGACCATATATAGATTTTTTTTTTATAATCCCTAAGACGCAAGAGGTTATAGGGTACAGAAGAATTAAGAACAAAAACATAAATAATCAGCAAAAAGGGAAGAGAGTAATGAGAAGGTCATCATCATCATCATCATCATTTATCCATCACACCCAGATGGTGCATAGGGCAGCAACTTTTTGTTGCTGTTTCTGTAACAAACTGTTTTTTACGGGGCAGGGTTGTTAGCCTGCACCCAACCCCCAAACCTGGAAGACCAGTGGACCATTCTTGGTCCTTATGTTTACAGTACCTGGTATTCCCAAATAGTCACCCATTTAAGTACTGACCAGGCTTGATGTTGCTTAACTTAGGTGATCGGACAGGAACCAGTGTATGAGAATTAAGACAGTAGATAACAATTAACGTTGCATTTAAATTCTTGCAAATTAGAGTTAACTGGAAAGCATGGAGCTAGAAGGGAGTTCCACTAGCAAGAAGTGTGAGAAAAGAAACTGTTAGCATAGACTGTAAATTGATTAGATCTCGATGCCAGTCTAGCATTGCGATTAAATTCATAAAATCTTAGTACCAGAGTGAAGAGCTCATTTGAAAAATTAACATGAAAGCATTTATAAAAAAAAAAAAATTGCACACAGAGGCAACCATATGGTAGTGGGTAAGTGACCAAAGTTGAGCTGCTAGATCAGGACCAATAATATTGCTGGTTCTTTTATGGATCTTATGAAGGAGCTTAAGGTAATTCGCAGAGGCACTAGACCATATGTTGCAGAAATACTCTAAGTTTGGCTAAATGGTAGAATTATAGATATTTAAGATAAATTCCAGAGAGAAAAATTGTCTTGCGTGACACAGTAAACTGACTTTCTTAGCAGCTGACCTCGCAATAGATTCAATATAGACTTTCCACTTCATGTAGTTGAGAATGTTAGCCCAAGAAAGCACACAGTCGTATCACATTGAATACACTGGTTCTCGTTTGATCACCAAAGTTAAGCAATGTTGAGCCTAATCAATACTTAGATGGGTGACCGCTTGGGAATACCAGGTGCTGTAAGCATTTATTAACAGATGTGCGTTGTGGTGCAGTGGATATCAGCTTGGAAAGAGAAATTGGTGAGCCAAGTTCGAATTCCAGTTGAATGCCCTGCATTCACTTATGTTCTAACACCCTTGGGAAAGGTAATAATTCATCCCTTCCCTCCAGTTATGGGTTAAATAACAGGACAGATTGGGTTCTGTAGCCTTGGCTGGCAACCAGTCTACCACAGCAGGTATTGGCAACCTGTTGTGGGATAATTAAAAAAAAATGCCTGAGGTCTATACAGGGTAGGACTTGGGACCCTGCCCTTAAACAAATCCCAATGAATCTTTCTCCATTGCTTGGGAGGAAGTCGGCTCAACCCGACTAGGGTGAATGCAGCTTGCACATACAAAACAACAATCAGTCACTTTCCTGGAGGTTAGCATCAGCAATGTTTATGGGAGGAAGTGGGGGATCTCTCAGATGATTAATGGAGAGAAGTTTAGTTTTGGAGGTGTTAAAGGCCACAAGCCATCTTTTACCCGAGTTAATGATGGTCTCTCGGTCATTTTAGACACCAGCTTCCATTTTGACCTTGTAGGACTGATCAGCCTTACTATTGGGGCAGGAGTAAATGGTTGTTGTCAGTGTAGATGCCAAGTTGAGAGCTAATGTCATCGGAATCGTTGCTAATGAAAATCAAAGACAGCGTAGGTCCCAGGATAGACCCCTGGGTGAGATCCACATTGGTACTAGATGTGTAGCTGTTTAGGATAACTTTCACTTCATTGCTTGATAGGAAAGATTTGATAAGCTCTGGAGACACCATAACATCTCTGCTTGTAGAGAAGACTTGTATGCCACACCCTATCAAAGGCTTGTGAGATGCCCAATGCTATAACTCAGGCTTCATTGTTTTTATCTAGAGCATGATGCTCTTTCTGCAATTATGATCTGAACTTCAGCAAATAACCTGTAGAAACAAAAGCTATATTGCTTGTCTGAGAAAAGGCCCTGCAATGAGAGATAAACTAATTAAGTATTGATTAGTGCATCTAGGAGCTTCCCAAAGAGGAGAAGGCTAATAGGTCAGGGGTTTGAAAAGTTAGATTGCTCACCAGAATTCTTAAAAACTGGAGTAACGCATGATAATATAAAAATTTCAGATATGCTCTATCTGTAAAATAACTATAAACAAAGAGAAAAGAAAAACTTATCTTAGCCAACCCGTTTTACCCTATGTGGAACTTTATCAAGGCAAATATAAGGATTTTATTTTGTGACAAGTATTTATGTACCAGAGCGAAAATGTACATAGGTCAAATTTGTGGTTAAATTTATTTCTAACAAATGCAACATATATTAAAAAAGAAAATCAGTCAGTTAAGTGCCATATGTAATACATGCTTGGGTGATCATGTCTCGAAAGAGACATAACTGACTGGGCAGAAGGCAATCCTGCAGTAAATTGCTGTTACTTTCTGTGGTAGACTGTTGGCCAGCCAAGGCTATAGAACCCAATCTGTCCTGTTATTTAACCCATAACTGGAAGGAAGAGATGGATTAATACTCTTTCTCAAGAGTATTTGTGTGTAAGTGAATGCAACAAATTCAACTGGAATTCAAACTCGGCTTCCTGATTTCTCATTCCAAGTCGATATCCACTGCATCACAACACACACACAAAAGAAAGTAACTTAGAAGGAAAATTCTCAAAAGTGCCACTGTCAAAATATAAATCAGCACCCTCAATTCTTTCAAATACCTTCTTTTCCTGAATGAATTACTCCCAATCCAAAATAATTCAAATTCTAATTTTTATATATAGAAAAAAAATATATCCTCTCCTCGTTTTCATTTACTAGAAATTGAACTGCATCACCCTATGTCTATAACTCTACCTGAGTTTTCATTAGCCAGATGAATATTCATGAGCACTCTTATACCTAAAAATTGTGAAAATCCGGTAACATTTTTGCTTTTGTATACAAATACTTGTCACAAAATAAAATCCTTACATTTCTCTTGATAAATTCTCTCGGGCTGAAATGCATTGATTAAGATAAGTTTTCCTTTTATCTTTATTTATATGTACACTGAGATTAACAGAGTATCAACATTCTGTTTCAGACTTGAATGCAATCTTCAGGCCATGAAGATTGCTTTGGATGGTTTGGAAATTGCATTCAAGCATGAAACAGACTGTTGTCACTTGGTGTTGTCATAAGTGTCCACTTTTCTATTAACATATGTTCTATCTCTGATATTGAGCGTATTTACCCATAAATATAACCTACCTTAAAACTGTTTTTATCACACACGCACACATATATATAAATCGCAGAAGTAGTAACTGTTTTTTAATTTAATTTTTTTTTTTTTTACATTTTCCTCTCTAGAGAGCTCAACTGTAATGAGAGCATAGTATGTTAATATATTCGTCATCCACACACAAGCCTGTTTTGTTGTATCACAGCTCATCAGTGTGGCTAGATATCCACTTGCTTCTAGCCATATATACATGTATATATATCGAATAAAGAAATAGGGTTGTTCCAACGAGAGTAATTAGTATAGAATAAAAAGTGTGAGAGGCCGTGAACGTTTTCTTTAAAGTGTATTTTTATTTTTTTTTTATAATTATACATGTTATGAAACATTGTCATGGACAATTAATGTTTCATAAAAAACAAAAACAATAAACATACACTTTAAAGAAAACGTTCATGGCTTCTCACACTTTTTATTCTCTCTCTCTCTCTCTATCTATCTATATATATATATATATATATATATATATGTGATAAAAATATTTATATTTTTAGTATTTGTAATCTTTTCTTTAAAAAAAATGAAAATAGCCAAGTTGTTTTCTCTTTATATTCTCAATGTGGTTTTGGATGAGACTAGGATAAGTCTATGGATTAATTCACTGATGTACTTCTATATATACTTATAATATGTTAAAATCCAACAAACATTTTATAACCAAAAGTGTCTTAAAGTACAAATTAACCTCAAATAATGAATTGATTTTGCAGTAGAAAAAAAAAAATAAAAAATGAAATCCCGGATCTATCCTTTGAACACATTTTCTGTAGAATATTTCCAAACCATTATTTTTGGAGTACGATTTGCTCCAGGAAACTAAACCCAATCTTTAAATCAATATAAAGAATTTTGTAGGTTAGTAAATGTAATGCACTCTAAAAAAAAAATTTAGATCTTAATCCAGTTAATATTTCCTAATCATGACAAACATGATATTCTTTCATTTTTTCATTATTTTCTCCTTAATATAGATTTTTTTTCTTGTTCACTCATGCTGATATGCATCCAGCTTCTTGAAACATTTCAAAACATTCATGCTTGAAATTTTACTCTTACAAATAACAAACACTGATTGCCATTCCAAAATACTTTTGGTTATGTATAACAATGGCGATATGCTTTTATGGCCATTTTGACCCTTTCAAGTACAAGGGAGAGCTCTTTTAAAATTTATTTATTTTTATTTTGTGTTCTTACAGGCAAAAAAAGAATGTATTGATTATATTGTTTGTGTCCATTTACATATTCTATGCATGTACATATTTTGAAACAATCAAATTGTCAGAAATCAATTTTTCCTGAATCCGAATTTACCCGTAATGAAAAAAAAAAAAAAAATTGAAATCTTGTGACAAATTTGGTTTAATATTCTGTTCATTTATGAAATGCTGATTAAATTCAAATGATTTTTTTCTATTTTTGTTTTGTGCTGTCAATTGTGTAAATTAAGTAGACATGTTTTTACTTATTCTTCACAAAAACTGACTGAAATAATGTACTGTGTCATAACACATATTAATACCAACATCAGTAACAACAACAATACTATAATCAAGAAAATCTCTTCACACTGCCAACAAAATCTATTCAAATTATAGGCTGGCTTTATGGTAAACTTTACTGAAACTGAATGGTGAAGAAAGAAAGAAAAAATAATTGAGCGTAATGTTCTTGTTTTTCTGAAAATGTGTTTCCATTCTATTTTATTCCTGACCAAGGTAGCTCATCAGTTAAAAAGAAAAAAACGAAAAAAAATTTTAAATAAAGATAAAATAAAAACAGCAAAAACAAGAGAAGGAATTTATACAATGTGGCAGAAATACCTCCTACATATTCCTTCCTCCCAGAAACATGTCCTACATGGTGTCTTCATCTAGCGCTTGTCTTACCATTATATATGGGATATTTTTGAGAGAAAAGTATTTCTGCTACACCTTGTATTTCTCTTTTTTCGAATTCATTCTTTCTTTTCTTGTCACTTGGTCGGTTAACACTACAAAAATAATGACCACTCAAGAGAAAGTGACGAGTGTCTGAATTTTTTTGTTAACTTTCACCCATGCCCATCTCCTTTTCTTCTCATTTTTAATTCTTCTCTCTCTTCCCCTTCCCTCCCTTTTTTTTAATCTTTTCTTTTTGAAATCTCTCTTGAGCTCTCTGCCTGTATCTTCTTTCCCTTTCCCTGTTTCTATTTCGATGACATCATTAACTCCTCCCACTCTTTCTTCCAACACTTATTTCCTTTTTACTCTTTTATATTCTTTTTCTTCTAAGCTTTCTCATTTTTCACTCGTCTATTCTCTCTTCTTATCCTCTTTTTTCTCTTTCCTTTTTATCCTCCTCCTCCTCCTCCTCTCTCTCTCTCTCGTTTTTTTCTTTTCATATAAAACAAGGGAGATAAGCAAGAAAGCCTGTATGACCTCACCCCAATCCCACTTGTTCATGTTTCTCTTGAAAAAAAAATTGAACAAAATGAAGTCAAATTTTATTTTTCTACTTCCTTTTTTTAAAATTATTATTTGTGTTTGTTTATTGTTTACCTCCATAGATTTTAAGGCAATCAAACTGTTGATGACTATTTTGTTATCTTTCTTGTCTTCGTCTCTAATTCTGATTTTGTTTTCTAAAAATTATGATTTCCTGTAATATGTTTCTTCTGTTCTTTATAAAAAACAAGCAAACAAAAAAAATCTCTCTCTCTTGTTGATCTTGGTATCTTTCAAAAATATTTCAATTTTATATTGTCTTTACCAGCAATTAAAACATTTTTATTTTTGGCAAAGTTTAACCTTTGTACCCACCAAAAAATGGTGTCAAAATAATGTTTATTTTTCTCTTGACATCACTATTACTGTTTGCTTCATAGAAAAGGTTTATTGTTCTAAAAAGCTGTGTTTAGAATTTTAATGACAATTAAAATGATACATACTACTTAATTGTTAGCTTGTTTAAGATTAATTTTATTTTAATAAAAACAATTTTTTATTCCTAAATTTATAAAGATGTCTGTGAAGTATAGAACAAGAAAATTTAAATAAACATTTTTCTGGACATTATACATTTTTTTCTCTAACGCTCATTCAGTAATGAATTAGAGCACTCTGGCCACTGGCGTATGATACATCATGTGCTAAAAGTCTGCCTCCTTCTACCAAGCGCCCATAGCTCAGAGGTAGAATTGCTGACCGACTTCAATTCGGTCAGGTTTCAAGCCTGGGTTAAAAGCAGTCGGAGTCTAACTGTACTGACGAGCTGTGATACAGCGAAACAGATCTGTCTGCGGATGACTAAAATTTATATAATATATATATATATATATATTAGTCATCCACATACAAGCCCGTTTCGCTGTATCACAGCTCATCAGTGTGGCTAGATATATCCACTTGCTTCTGGCCAGGATCGAAACTCAACCAATTTGGTGTCAGTCTCTACTCCCTAAGTCATCGGCACATGGCATCAGAGAAGAGAAATTTTAGCATCTTGTATATAAGCAGTGTATACAGACGCCAGTCACCGAGATATATAAATTTACTTGAGCCACAAGATTAGCAATTAGGTCCCACACTTTTACTGTGAAACCAATAAATTGTAAATGCAAATTCTACTCCAGCAGCTTCTTTTCTCGCACTTTCTGCCAGTGGAATTCCCTTCCATTTACTTGCTTCCCCAACAGCAACAATCTCCAAGAATTTAAATGTGAAGTCAATAGTCATCTCCTATGTCACTAACTTGCATCCTCTTTCTCGTGCTCCTTTCTCCGTCCACTCCACTCTCATCAGTATTCTCATCTTTCTCTTACACACTTCCTGACACCCTCTATAGCCTCTCATAACTTTCCTCCTATGTAACCCCCTGCAAAACAGTGGCAGTAAAATGCCTTGCTTAGGGCGATATGATTATGAAAAAAAAAATCAGATTCAGTGGCAGATCTACTATGAAATTAATGAAGCTGAAACCTCAGGGTCTATAATCCAAGTGGGTCCCTTGAAGCAAATTTTTTTTTTTTTTTTTTTTTTTTTTTTTTTTTTTTAGTGAATATTTCAACAAAATTGTGTTTTTTTAAAAAAAATGTCCATTTTAGTGATAGATGAGTGATGAGCTAATGGAGTGAAGTAACTAATGTTGACCTTAGAATATGCTCGAATACCCACTTCATATGTCCTCAATTTTTTTTTTTAATTGGTCTACTTTAAAAATTTTATTGAAGGTTTGCAGTTGTTTAGGCTCTTTAGGCTCAATAAGCTTGTCGGAATCTAGTCTTTGCCTTCATTTTGGCAATTGGCTCTATTGTTGCTGGTTGCAAAGGAGCACCGCCATCTGTTTAAGATTCAAGGCCCCCAAAATGTGGGTCTGCCACTGATCAGATTACTTCTAGTTTTATTTTGCCAATTATAATTGTGATCACGGATGCCTAATCCTTTGAAATCCAAGAGGCTGAAACTCCTGCAATTAGAGATGAACCTCCTTTATTAATCTTTTTGAAAAATTGAATTTTTAAAAATATAAATATCCAGTAAAAATTACAGACGTTCTCTAATTATATGCAAGCACAATCTTGTCCACCCAATGAATAAGGAGATACACAATGAAAATATTTAATGTTTGTAGTCTCATATAAAATTAAAAGAATGTTTGATTCAAAGAAAGAGGAACTCTTAACCTATTTTAGTAAGTTTATGTTTGCTAGAGCAAAAAAAAAAAAAAATATATATATATATATATATATATATATATTGCAAAATTTATAACTAGTTACTTGTCATTATGCATTTCTTTAAATTTTCTTGTTTACAGAAATTTTTATAAATTTATGAATAAAATTTCTTTTCATATTCCTTTCTTTTATAAAATGGTAAATAATATTTAATTATAATTGGTTTATATATTTTTCTAATTTTGTAAATATAAAATTATTCTTGTAAATAAACAACCTAATAAATAGTATTTAATATTTTTATTTTCAATTCTCAAGAACAAAGAAAAATTTTGGGGGTTTTATTAAAATTCTATACAGCTTTTTAAAAACCCTAGGCAAATTGGCATGGCAAAAGATGCATTCCAGAAGCTGAGTAGAGTATTAAGAGACAGGAAAATTTTGCTAGAAACAAAGAAAAGAGTACTGGATTGCTATGAGATGTCAGTTCTTCAATAGGGCAGTGAATGTTGGACAATAACAACAAAGATGAAGAAAAAACTTGAAGTAACTGAAATGTCGTTCTACAGAAGGATGCTGAGGATATCATGGACTGAGCTTGTGAGCAATGATGAGGTTTTGGAGATGATGGAAATGAAAAGAAAATTAATATCGAGCATCAGGAAGAGACAACTGAAGTTCCTGGAACATGGAATGAGGGCTTTGAGAACCTGATACTAACAGGCCAGATGAAGTGGGGTGGGGAGAGACCAGAAAGTAGCGGATAACATATTCGAAGGGCCTGAGCAGGTGAATGACAATGGGGGTTGCAAGATGTTACAGAAGAAAGTGTGCTAAGAGCCACCAGGGATAGGGAGTTGTGGAAGGCCATGATCACCTATGTTAGTGTCAAGAGAAAAAAAAAAAGAAACATTCTTTTGGTACACAATTTTTTTTTTTTTTTTTTCATGTGTGTCTAAAGGTTAAACTTTGCCAATTTATTTTTCTTACACTGACTATTATATAATTTGAGTCTTGTTTTTTTTTTTTTTCTCCATTGAAAAAGTTTTCTTGCAGAGGTCAAGCTTATGTCAAAATTAAAGTACAATGAACGTAGTACCCCAGACAAGCTGAACTTTGGTGCTTTTACAAATATAAATATGATTTAAAAATTTTCAGAAGGAGGAAAACTGAAAATGTAGGATAATGAGTTTCTTGCAACATGAATACAAGCTAAAGAAAAAATTAATTCTCTAAACTAAAACCTTTATTTCCAGACTTTAGATCTGCAAATTTTTAATGTCATTTATTACATCAATCTTTTTTACAAGATTATTTTCTATTGACCAAATAGCTAAAAATTTGTCTTGGATGACCACTAGTATATTTTTGGATGATCCCAAAGATGACATGGTGGCATCATAGTCCCCCTGCTCATCATAGATGACACCTGAGGCAACTGCCCGAGTTACCAGAGCCTTGAGCTAGTAATGTGTACAATTAAAACCTAACTTTTATGAAAGGTATGGCTTATAGGATTCCTGGAATTTTGCTGCCAATTTAAAAAGAAAAATGGTACTACTTGAAACCTTTTTAGGAAATAATTTTGTACTTTTGCATTCTTTAGAACTTAGTCTTCAATACTTGTCAAATAAAAATGAAATATTGGCTTGTTATCTTTTTTTTTTTTTTTTTTTTAATCATGTCACCCCGAGCAAGACAGTAATGCCACTGATGCGCAGGGGGCTATGTAAGAGTGAAAAGATTGGAAAAGAGAAAGCTGGAAACCACATCCTAAACAGGGAACAAGGGATGAGCCTCTTCATCTGTTCAATAGACGTGGGTGGAGTGTGAACCGGGCGATAGTTTGGTCTATCTACTCCAATTAAAAAAAAAAGAAAAAGATTCTGCAAGAGACAGATTGCCAACCAAGGCTATAGAACCCAATAAAAGTGGTGTCCTGTTTATAATATTGATACAGTGTTGAATAAATTCCTGACTTTGAAGAGCTTTTAGCCTTAGATGTTTTGTAGATGAAAAACTGACTTTTTTTTTTTTTTTAGGTAGGGGTTACAAAGAGATTTCTCTTAAATAAAGAACAAAGGGTTAATTACATTTTTAAGCAAAAAAAAAAAGAAAGAGAAAAATGCATAAGTTCATTGATTTATGTATCTGTTGATTCTTAATTTAAAATAATTAACCTCGAATATTTGTGCATGTGCTTAGAAAAAATTTTATTTAGAAAAGTTTTAAAATAATGTTAAAAATTTATGAAATTTGAAATATCAAAAAAGTCAGGGATTAATTTGACACTATATTATAAACCAAACTCCACTTCAAAATTGATAATTCAATTTTTTTTTTTTTTTTTTTTTTGTTAACAGAATTTTAAATTTTTTTTTATTTATATTTTTTATTTATTTATTTTTTTTAATCATTTCACTCCAAGCAAGGCATTCCACTGCCACTATTGGGGAAAATGATGAGAAGGAGTGGTTAGTTATAGGAAATGTCAGAAGGAGAGTGGTAGATGGATGAGGATGGCGGTTGGGTGGATGGGTACAGTGTTTGAGGGAATGGATGGGAGTTAGTGTGATAAGAGGTGTCTATTGACCTTACATTTAAACTCCTGGAGATTGTAGCTGTGGGGGAAGTAAGTATTTGGAAGGAAATTCAAGAGGCATGAAATGCGAGAAAAGAAAACTATTAGAGTAGAAATTGCGGTTACATTTTATCTGTTTCACTGTAAAAGGTGGGACCTAGTTGCTAATCTAGTATCTCTTGCAAATACCTCGGGAGCACCAATGAACTAAGTTTATTGGAGCAGAAGCTGTGAACTTATTTATGGAAGAGGCACAGGGAAGCCACATCATGCCAGTGAGAGAGTGACTGCAGCTGAGCTGCTAAGTCGGCATAGATCACATTACAGATTCTCCGTTGTATTTTGTCAAGGACCCCGAAAAGAATAGCAGGGGCACCCAACCAGATGTGTCAGCAGTATTCAATACACAGGCGCATGATAGATTTATAGATGTGCAGGATGGACTCAGGTGGGAAAAACTTCCGGGCCCTGCACAGAGAACAGGCTTTCATAGCAGCAGATTTAGCAATGAATTCGATATAGTCATTCCACTTGAGGTCCGCTGAGAGTGTAAGGCCAAGGAGGCGGACTGTTTTATTCTCAGGGAGGCAGGCCTGTTCCATGCTAATGGGAGGTAGGAGCAATTGTCTATGATGGTTAATTGATAGCATCTTTGTTTTGGAAGCATTAAAATTTATGAGCCATTTCTTACCACAGTCCACCATGGATTGGAAGTCCTTTTCAAGCTCGGCAGCGAGGTTCGCTTTATTGCCCACACCGGATTTTTGATCGAGAACTCGATTCTCATTATACTAAAGTACTGAACAGCTTTCACAATTTATACTAAATTCAACAATTTCTGATATTGCTTTATGGACTAAATGAAGTACTTATATAAGACACTGAATTTCAACTTCTGCTTCATTGTTTTTTTTTTTCTTTTTTTAGATGCAGAAGAATCATTCATTGCTAACCAGTAAAAATTGTACATGTTCATGTCATACTGTTGGCAAAAATGATGTAAAGGAATCTAGAGCAGTGCACTTAATATCTTATGGTGAAGAAATTGAGTTTTTTAAGATATTAAGTTCACATACAAAAACATGCACTGGTCATAAGGCCAGAATAAATTATAAATACCTATTGGAAGGAAGAAAACATTAATGCTGCAAAGAAAAACTATCAGCAGAAATTAAAGGTGTTTATCAAAATTAAACAGGGATGAAGATAGTAGATTATTCAATTTCCAGAGCATTTTTTCTGGTTAAGGCAGTATTAAACCGATTTCGCAATATATACAAGCTAAATTCAACAATTTACTGATTTGTGCACAATGTAAGATTTTATAATAGTTGTTTTTCCCAATATAATTAGTAATATTACAAATAGATTAATCATCAATATAACAAAATATTGAATATGCTTTCCAAGTTCTGCTTTAAATTGTAGACCAGATTTATCCACTGCAGAGCAGTAGAGGAAGTTGTATGTGTTTATGTTATGCTATTAGCAGAAAATGAATAATCAGTCAGTTAAGTGCCATACGTGATACACGCTTGGGTGATCATGTCTCGAAAGAGACAGGACTGACTTGGCAGAAGATTATCCCGCAGTAGGTTGCCATTGCTTTCTGCGGTAAACTGGTTGCCGACCAAGGCTATAGAACCCAATCTGTCCTGCTATTTAACCCATAACTGGAAGGAAGAGATGGATTAATACCTTTCCCAAGGGTATTTGCGCGTAAGTGAAGACAATAGATTCAACTGGAATTCGAACTCGCCTCCCCGATTTCTCGTTCCGAGTCGATATCCAGTGCACCACAACGCACATCCCAATAAGAATGAATAATAAGAAACCTAAAACAGTGGATTAACATCAAATTTAGTGTAAAAGTTAGAAAAATGCTAGAGAAGCATTAACCTATGCCATGAAGAAATATAGTTTTTTGTAGGAATACAGGCAATTTGAGAGAAACAAGATGTACCTGATAATACAAAAAGTGGACAGCCCAAACCAGAAAGAATAAATGCAAGTGTGAACCCGGGTGTCTTGAGATCGATGATTTAGTATGTGACTAATAGTAGAAGAACTGAATATGAAAACAGTGTGGTGCGGATATTAACAAATAATTTGGGAATGAGAAGAATTCTCTCAAAGATAGTCTTGAATAATGGGCTGAAGAAAGTTTGGTTTTACATTTCATCTGAGCTTTTGAATAATGCCGAGATGTGTAATGAGGTTGTTTTAATATGACCTGGAAGCAAAATACCAGGGAATGCAGGGGAAATGGGTGGGGGGAGTATTCATGCTCGCACTTCAAGACCATATTTTTTTCTTTGATCATAAGGAGAGAATTTAGTAAAAATGTTTAGCACAAAAAATACACTGTCGCTTGAAATGGTTATTTGGAAGTATTGAAATGCTCATAAGAATCTATTTGAAGAAAAACATCTGACTCTTGTCTGACAAATGAATTCTTCACCATGAAAACACTCCTGCAGATGATGTGGTTTTGAGAGTAATTTCTTTGTCTTTCTTGTGAACTCCTTAAGGGTTTAGTCGGTTTCCTGAAGCTATAGAGAGATGGTTAATGTTTATTAATTCAGCCTTGTGTCATACATAACCAAACTCCCTACAGCTTACAAGTTTTATCCAGAATTATTATCAGGAGGTTTTCATCAGAAGGTTGGTTGGCAGCAGAAGGTTGGAATTGTGTGGAATAGTGTAAGAATAAAAATATACATTTTCCATGTTAGAAATTTATTAAAAGAAATGAGTGACAAGAATTTGTAGAAATTAATGTTCAATGAGAAAGTTAAGGGTATCAAGAGTTTTAGAAAATGCTTGTAGTAGTATTTTGTTGGAAAGAGTTTATGCAGCATTTGTTCAGTAGGAGTGTCTTTGGATGAAGAAGAAGTAAAACGAATCAGACACAGGAGAAAGAAGGGGTAAGAGGATGAATGTCTGGGTCACTTGAAGCTTCTCCCATTACATTTTAGCTTGTCTCTCTGCTGCTTCCATCCCTGACTCTGGAAACTTTAATAGTAATTCAGATTTTCGCACTGGATCGCTAAGTCCCTTTAGACTTGCAAATAGCTTCCATTAGTCAGAAAATCAATTTAACATCTACTTGCGAAAGCCAGTTTCTGCTTTTTCTTTAAGCCCATGGTCAATTCTTTGGTAAATTTTCGTTTTAGGTTCCGAAGGCTTTCCCCACTTCAAATTTGTCCAAAATAGCATTATTTCTGTGCAAATGTATATGCTGAACTCAAATCAACAATTAGTTATTGAAGAAACCTACCTTTATTGATCTGAACGTCCAGAAAAAAATCGAACTATATTTTGTCTCCTGTAACTCTAATGCAATCATGTTATTAACTGCTAAATGACTTTCGGTGTAGGACAACAAATTTCGGTCTATTTTCGACCAATTTACTTCCTTTACTGAAACTTCCGCCTATTTACTTCCTCTAATGAAAGTAATACACAATTTTTTCTACTCATATTACTTTCATTACAGGAAGTAAATAGGCGGAAATTTCAGTAAAGGAAGTAAATAGGCTGAAATTTGTGCCTACTCCGAAAGTCATTCTGCAGTTAATTACATGACTTCGTGAGAGTTACGGGAGACAAAAAGTGTGAGATGAAGTTTGATTTTTTTCTGGTCGTTAAGATCAATAAAGGTAAATTTCTTCAATAACTAATTGTTGATTTGAGTTCAGCATATACATTTGCACAGAAATAATGCTATTTTGGATAAATTTGAAGTGGGAAAAGCTTTTGGGACCTAAAACAAAAGTTTATCAATTTTTTTTTTATTTGGGAAAAACCAGGATTTCACACGTCATTGTGAATTTTTGTAAAAATGAGGAAGAAGTTTGGTTTTAGTTCTTAATTTTCCATCCGCTACAGCATGACATAAAAAAATAGTGATAATCCTTTACGGAAAATTTTTAATAGGTTCACTCTAAAAATCTAGCTTTCCTTGTACCTCAAATATAGACAATATCATAAATTCCCATAATAAACATATTCTAATGAATTTAAGTAATACTGACTCTAGGTCCAGAATTTTGAATGATTGCAATTGTAGCTCTGTGGATGCCTGCCCGGTGGAGGGCAAATGTAAATCCACCCAGGTAATTTATGAAGCCTGCATTTCTCCATCAAACAACAAAAATAATTACTAGACTTATTGTAATATAACAATCTGGCCCCACCCGAGGAAGGCTGATGCAAGCGGGGGGGTTTCCGGTCGTTGAAAGGAGCGGATGTCATTTTGACCTTATTTCCGGCAGTAGCGGAAATGGCTACAGAGGCAAACAGAACAGGTGTCTCTGAGAATTACGTGGGCGTGCGTGGGCGAGGCAAAACCGGAAGAAAAAGTCCCGGTTCTGGAGATTATATAAAGACCTCGTCACACGGATTCGCCAGAGACCAGAGTAGCAGTAGAGAGGAGCGACAGAGATCGGCCGGTGAAGAGAGACACAACAGATACGACGACACTCCCGTCAACCCATTAGAGGCGCGCTCTCTCAATTCTCTGTCCCCTATGCGACACAGTTCATCGTCATTAATAAAAATATAACTTATATTTTTATATATATGCGTGTTTGTTGTTTGTCGATATACAACATTATATTGGTATGTCCGCGGGACCTTTTAAACAGAAATTTTACAACCACAGGTATACATTTTCAAACCCGGGTCAAAAATACCAGACAGCCCTTTCACAGAGATTCTGGAAAATGAAGGAAGAAGGGCTGGACCCTGTAATTAGCTGGAAATTAATAGGTTCAGCCTGTATTCTAAGGAATTTCTGTGATAGGTGCTATCTGTGTCTGCTAGAAAAAAATTCTGATATTAAAGTACCCTTACCAGAACCTACTCCTGAATTTTTGAAAGGAATTCATTAGTAAATGCCATCATAAAGTGTGTTTTGTGAACACTTAAATTTTAAATTCTAATTTTTAACTTTAGGATGTTATATATAAATTTAATGTTTTTTGATAAATTACCATTGTGGTGCATTGGATATCGGCTCGGAACAAGAAATTGGGGAGCCGAGTTCGAATTCCAGCTGAATTCATTGCATTCACTTATGTGCAAATACCCTTGGGAAAGGTATTAATCCTACTATTCCTTCCAGTTATGGGTTAAATAACAGGACAGATTGGGTTCTATAGCCTTGGATGGCAACCAGTCTACTGCAGAAAGCAATGGCAACCTACTGCGAGATAATCTTCTGCCCAGTCAGTCATGTCTCTGTCGAGAAATGGTCGCCCAAGCGTGTATCACGTATGGTGCTTAACTGACTGACTGACTTTAACCTTAAATAGTATTTAGCCCCTCTACCTTCTTCTCCCAGTCTTCCTCACTCTACTTTTAAAAAATGTAGTTGATCTACACAGAAGGTTTACAATATATTTATAATGTCTCAGAAAAAAAAACTGAAGTATGTGTAGCTTTATAATTTCTCATATTTACTAAATAGATTTTTTTCACGATCAACAGCTCAGTTGTTTATACTGCATTCTTTTAGTACACGGATGATCATGGATCTCCAAAATTTTCTATCACTTGTATCTTGTAGTAAATTTTCTCCTCTGCTACTTCACTGTTCCACAATTTGTTCACACAAGCTCACCAAGTTGGAGACTCTCTGCATTAGCCTATCTCTCAATATGCCCTGTCGGGGGTTAAGTCTTCCAAGTTTTCCTTCCTGGTTATGTGTTGAAAGAATTTCAGCATTCTTCAGAGGCTGCTTAGCAGAACCATACTTTTGGGACTATATCTGTTGACTTTTATTTTTATTTTTATTTTCCTTTTTTTTTTTTGTACATTTCATACAAGTGCCATACACAATATATACTCCGATGAACTTAGATCACTGGTGCCCCCTAAATACGAATTTGCACGAGATACTAGATTAGCAACTAGATCCCACCCTTTTACAGTGAAACCGATAAAATGCAGCCGTAACTTCTACTCCAACAGTTTCTTTCCTCGCACTTCCCGACTGTGGAATTCCCTTCCAAACGATTGCTTCTCCGACGGCTACAATCTCCAGGAGTTTAAATGTAAGGTCAATACACACCTCCTAACACACTAACCTGCTCCCATTCTATCAAGCACTCTTCCCATCTGCCCGACCCTCATCCTCGCTATCCTTACTCATCTGTCACCTTCCTCCTGGCATTCCCAATGTCTAACCACTCCTTCTCTTTACCTTCCCCTATGTAGCCCCATGCGCAATAGTGGCAGTGGAATGCCTTGCTTGGGGTGAGATGATTAAAAAAAAAAAAAAATATATATACTTGGGTGAACTTCACTGGAATTCGAACTCAGCCCTCTGATTTCTCAATCCTAGTCACTATCCCTTGCACCACCCACACCCACTTCTAGCAACCAAATTAAAATATAAATAAAAAGAAAATCTAATCAAAGACATAGATACACATTGATGTGATTAACATGAAAAGGAAACTAAAATAGTATTCATTAATTTATAAATTGAATGATTTATGAACAAAATTAAAAAGAAATATTGTAATTGAAAAATAGAAATTTTATGAGCTTAAAAAAAGAAAATTAGTTATTTGAACTTATACAGCATGCATCAGAAATACCTCCCAGAAATTCCTCCTTACATAGACAGTAAGCAGTATTTCATGGCAGTATATGTGGGAGGTATTTCTGCTGTACCCTGTATGATTTGTTTGTGTATATGAATTTAAAAATATCCAAAGGACTGTGAATATTTCAGTGCGTGTATGTTTAGTTAAAGAATTAATGGGATTTCTTAGAAACGGAGAAGATTTCCACTTCCCTAATATTTTTATTGTGTTAATGTCTTAAAGCAATCAAAATAAGAAAGAAAGGAACAGAATTGCTGAAAAAAGAATGCCAAACATGCATTGGGCTCCAAAAGATATTTACTGTTGCTATGTCATGCAAGAAATTGTATAAAAATATGTATATAACTGCCATTATTTGTCCTTTACAGAGAAACCATAACACAAATGAATAAAACAAGCAGTGTGTACAGATGAACATTCAGATGAATTTACTTACAATATTTTTCTGAAGGGACCATGATCAGGCTGGTGGTGTTTTTTGCATTCCTTGATGGGACCATATAGTTTCCTTCATTCTACTAACACTATTAGTTATGTCTTATCCCCTTGTGGTCTACTTAGCAACTAGTCAGCTTGGGGAGGTTTGTCACCTCCCCAAGCTGACTGTCACAAAAAAGGAAGATAATTACCAACAACATCCCTACAGAATATGTCATGGAATATTCGGTTTTGTCATAAATAATTTTCTCGGAACCAATAGTAGTGAAAAACGTATCATCTGAATTACTAATTATACATGGTAGCCAAGAATAAATGTGGACAAAACTAACATACTTCAGTTTTTGCACAACAGTAGCAGCATACACAGTGGATTAAAGAATAAATTTCTTAACTTCACTAATGGAAGGATTGAATGTGCATTTACTTAAGACACTTAAGAAAAACATGAAGTGCTTATAGTCAATTGGCAAGTCAGTCAGTTAAATGCCATATATGATAAACTTATTGGGCGATCATGTCTCAAAAGAGATGTAACTGACTGGGCAGAAGATTATCCCGCAGTAGGTTGCCAATGCTTTCTGCAGTAGATTGGTTGCCAACCAAGGCTATAGAACCCAATCTGTTCTATTATTTAACCCATAACTGGAGGGAAGAGACAGATTAATACCTTTCCCAAGGGTATTTGTGCATAAGTGAATGCAGCAAATTCAACTGGAATTTGAATTCAGCTCTCCGATTTGTTGTTCTAAGTCGATATCTACTGCACCACAACACACATCTGGTTGGCAAGTATGAAAGTAAAAAAAATTTCTATCTGGAGAAATGTCGTTAGAAAATGAACCCTCAGACTTAGATGATGAAGCCATTAAGTTATTAGTGGAATGCAATCCCCAGCAGGACAGACTGAGTTCTATAGCCTTGGTTGGCAACAGGTCTAGTAGAAGGAAAAAGGAAAACACTGAATTTAAAACTGTATGTAGTCCTGGCAAAGCACATACTACGCAGCTAAGGAAAGGATCATTTGTATTGATTCGATGATCTCAATTATGGTCACAAAAATTTCTTTGCCTGTCAAGTTAAAAATAAAATCAGACACAACAGCATTTAAAAACATATGAAATATATTGAAAGAAAAATATTGTATAATCTTAACTAAAAACTTTTTTAAAACATATTGATCATATGAGAGTTGTTAATGAAATACAAGTATTGAATATTAATATCTTCAATCAATATCAATAATTTTGATTGACTGAAGTTGCTGTTAGAATTATATTTTCATATTTTTTTATAAATTTATATTTTAATATTTTTTTTATAAATATCAGTACAAAAATGATCCACTACTTAATTGTTATTATTGTCCAATATTATTGTTGTGATTTATTCCCAGTATAATACCTAAAAATAGAGTAAGTGCTATTGTCTTTCTGTTGAAAATGTTTAAATAAATTCCATAACTGAAATAACATTTTTCTGAACGTGTCATGGTACAATGATTTAAAAGACATGACTGTCGCCAAGGTGGAGTCTATAAGGGGAGGCAGTTCACACAAAGGTAATTTACTCCAACCCCATAAAAATGATGTGAATTAATTTTACTAATGTACAAATTTTTACTCACACCCTCATCTGACTCCAAATAACTCTGGTGAAGGGTTTTTAAATTCCATACCAACATTTTTGTATCAGTATGATGAAGTAATGGATTGAGGAATCGGTGAGTTTGAATTCCATTCAAGCTCATTACATTCACTTACATGCTAATACCTTTGGAAAAGATATGAATCCATCTCTTCTCTACCCCCCAAAACATACTGGCTTTTATAGCCTTGGTTGGCAACAGGTCTAGGAGAAAGAAAACTCGGAATTCAAAACTGTATGTAGTCCTGGCAAAGCACATACTATGCAGCTAAGGAAAGGATCATTTGCATTGACTCAACTACAGTCAACTACAGAATTTCTAATTTTTACCACAAATGTTGTATTTGTGGTTTACATGTTTTCATAATTTTGTTATTTTTTAATAATTTTTTAAATTAAATCATTTCTTTGAAAATTTGTTTCTTTAGAAAATAGTAAATAATAAATCTTTATAATAAATAAATAAATATCACATTGTGCTTGGTTCACATATTCTTTATAATTTTGTAAATATACATTGCTGAGGAAAAGAATGGTGTAATTGCAGTTTCAAAGGAATAAACATCATTTTGACACATCGTTGTTTTATAGGCATGAATATTAATATTAATCATTGTTTATATTTCTTAGTCTAAGAATATAATTAATGGTTCTTGAGTGTTAAGGTCATTTGTGACAAGAAAATCAATATTTTTTTGAAGACTTTAAACATTCGAATAAAGTTTCAATATTGTTTGTAAATTTTACTTAATATTATTAGATAGAACATTTTGCTTTCATAAAAGCAACTTTTTTTAAATAAAACATTTTCCTTTGAAGTATGCTTAAATAAGTTCTACATCTTTTCAAGCTAAATGATTCTGAAATTAAAAAAAAAATTTAAATGAATCCATGAATTAATTTTTTGTTTTTTGTTCTGAAGAACCTATCAGGGGAGGTAACTTTATATTTTATTTTATATCAACATTAATTTAATTTTTTAATAATTTCTAAATTGGTATTATCTAATCTTCTTTAGCTTTTTTTTTAATCCTAACGCTCAACTAGTAAAATATATATACAGATATGAGCGTTGTGGTAAAATTCACAAGATAAATAATTTAAAGATTTTATTGTTTTATTTTCTATTTTTAAGGGAAGTAACTTTTACTTTCCATGTGTTTACTACAGCCTGACAGTTGTCACTTAAAAATTCATACAATTTTTCCCTTTTTATTATCTCACATTTCGAAATATTATTCTTCTTAGACTTTAGATTTTTCGATAGATAATCATCTTCGTCTTATAATTCAACTAAATGGATAAAATTCGATTTTCACGTTTTACTCTGTTCAAATTTGATATTCTTATTTCGTTTGAATGGGTTTTAATTCACGCTTCTTTTTACTTAATCTTCTGGTATGTACTGTGTCTCTTCGGAGACACTGATGATCATGACTCTCCACAAGTTTCTGTCCCTTGTAGCTCTCAATAAATTTTGTCTTTTCGCCATCTCACCCAAATCCTGTTCAGCCATCTATTCACTCAAGCTCGCCAGGTATGTTATGCGTTGTTTCCCTCTGTCTCTGTCTCTCGTTGTTTCTCTCTGTCCTGTAAACATCAATTTTTCCGATCCCTCATTATGTGCATTAGAAATTTCAACAGTCTCTTTCTGGCGTTAAGTATAAGTGTTTTATTTTATTTCCATTGTCTCTGAAACTTCATCGTTGCTCACATATTCGGTTCACGATATTCTCAGAATCCTTCTGTAGAACGACTTTTCTATTGTTTCAAGTTTCTTCTTCATCTGTGAAGAGATTGTCCAGCATTCATTGCAGTATAAGAGGATTGATAATACGTTACAGTCCAGTACACTTTTCTTTTTTTTTTGATGAAATTCTTCTATTGCTTAGCTTTTGAAATGCATCTTTGGCTATCCCAATGCGCTTTGGGATTTCAAGGCCACACTTTCTGCCCTCCGTTAAAAAATCTTCTCATATATTTAAATTGTTGTACTTGTTTGATTTCACTATCTTAAATTTGTAGTTTGCATGTCGGACTGTTCCTTTTGTTAAAAATAATTCATTTTGTTTGTTGCAATGAACATTTAGTCCTTTCTTCTAGCTTTCTTTCGGTACCTTCTGCAAGAATTTTGTACTTTCATTTCCTTGTCTGCCATCAGCACCGTGTGATTTGCATGACTTATACTGTTAAGATTATGACTGCCAACAATTCTGGTAGGACTTCCGAGTTTCTCATAATCGCCTTACTGTATATATAATGTGCGTTGTGGTACAGTGGATATCGGCTCGGAACGAGAAACCGGGGTGCCGAGCTCGAATTCCAGCTGAATCCATTACGCGTAAATACTCTTAATCCGTCTCTTCCTTCCAGTTATGGGTTAAATAACAGGACAGATTGGGTTCTGTAGCCTTGGTCGGCAACCAGTCTACCGCAGAAAGCAATGGCAACCTACTGCGAGATAATCTTCTGCCCAGTCAGTCATGTCTCGAAAGAGATATGATCGCCCAAGCGTGTATTACGTATGGCACTTAACTGACTGTATATATAAGTTGAATAGGTCTGGCGAGAAAACATATCTTTTTTATTTTTGTATATTTACGGAATTCATTTCCTCTACTTGTGCAGGCGGTTTGCTGCCAGTATAGATTCTGGATTATTCTAATATCCTTCTCACATATGTCAAGGTTTCCTAGCAGCTCCAAATGACGTATGCTTTTTTAATCTATAAAACTAAAACACTGGTGTACCTTCTTCGGCGTTTGTATTGTTCTTTTTTATATCATTCTGAGCATAAGTTCCCATTCCTTCTTCCATTGTTCTTGACAAACACACACTGTTATTGTCCTATTTCATATCTGATTCTACTACGCGCTCTATCAGTTGTCTGTAAAAAAATTATTTAAATTTTAACTCAATATGTAGTAAAATTAAGTTTATTATCTAGGGGAGATAACTGTTGTTTTAAAATCATTCGACACATCCACGATAATATTTTTTTATTCTTTAATACTTGTTGAAATGGTGTTTACTCTTCATAAAATAAAGATTCCAAGAACATATGACATTTGTCTGGCATCATTTAACAGTACAGGTGTTTGATATCATTCGCATTATAGTACAACAGAAATAGCTTAGCAGCTATTAGGAAAAAGAAGAAAAATTAGCAGCTAAAAAGCATTAACTTTTTTCTTTTTTATTTCTCTCTCATTTTCCAGTAGAGATTTGTCTTTTCCTTGACCTGAAGATTTTGTTACTAATCCTTTGTCACTTAGAGTTTTACATCGAAGTAATTCATATTGTCTGGATACTCTTGTCTTTATAGAAAGCACGATGCTGAAGAAAGAAGGGTTGGTAGCGGCATGTGACTATATTTTAACGACACAAAATAAGGAATTTATTTACAAATTTACACAGCTATAAAAAAGTGTTAGAGTGCAGTAACATGATGAGACTGAGGAAATAACACATGTTATTCAAACGAAACAAAATAAGAATTTCTTTTAGAAATTTAAACATTTGAAATTGTCACTAGCGTGCTTCAGGAAAGTAATCAAACATATAGGTTCCTCCACTAAATAAAAAAAAAAACCCAAAAAAACCAAAAAAAAAAACCCAGCATGGTATGAATAAAAACGAACTTTTCCCATCGAAATGTTTATTCAGAGGAAAGATCAAAGTAATTTTTAATTATTTAAAAAAAATTTGAATCCCTTTTAACATGTTCGAAATTTTGGCAAAAAATATTGTTTTGATTTGAATTAGCGGGTAACCCAAAGGTTACGACGGTTTACAATAAAAAATGTAGTGATGATATCACCCACTTTTTTTCCGGTGACAAACACATTCATTTGGAAATTCTCGCAAAAATCAAATAATTGTCGCATTTTAATGAAACTTTCTGTATTTATTCACAAATGAATGAAATTATTTTTGAAATTATTATTTTATAAATTTATTGGTAAAAATATTTTATTACCTCTGTTAGCCGCACTCCACGTAAATCCATTAAATTTCAATAAATTTTAATTTATTGTGGTTTATGATTTTATTAGGGAATATAAACCATGTTTTGTTTTTTTTTAAAATTTGCCCTCTGTATCCGAAAATCTGCCCCGAAGATTAAAATAAAAAATGCAATAAAACTCTGATATTTAATTTGATAAGCTTTTAATTGGTTGAATAAATAATAAAAATTAAGGACATAATAGTCTTAAGAAAAAAAAATTTTTCGATTAGCAATGAAATTTTAAAAGAATTGTTTTCATTTTTTTTAAATTATAATAATTTATAGAGTTTCAAAAATATTTTAAAAATACTTCAAAGATTTGTTGAGGTTAGATTTTTAAGTTAATAACTGGAGGTTATATTGCCTATCGAAAATTGAAAAGTTTAATACAAATTCATATTTTTAAAATAATTTAATTTTTTATGTATTTGAAGTGTTTTTGTGTGGTAATTTCTATGTGCAAATTAAAAGTTCAAAGTTTCTTCCCTTACCCGAAAATAAAATTGTACAAATTTGTCACTTTCAAACGCCATACACTTTTTATCTCATCACTAATCGGGAACCTGTCAACACGTTTTGATATACGGCAGACAGGTCAAAAGGTTCAAATCTGTGATTAAGAAATAGATAGTTTTATTCTAAATTTCACGCTATAAATAAGTAATACTCGTGTAAATCAGATTAATTTAACATAAAATTTGCTAATTTTCCCAAAATAATGTGCCACAGGTGTACATTTTATTTTTGCAAGATTTGTAAAACCAAGAATTAACTTTTGTTTACAAATGTGTCGATCGCTCAAAAATGGCGGCAAAATTAAAAAATTAAAAAAAAATCTCAAACTTTTATATTCCAATCAATTTAGTTTTTGTTTGAAATAAATCAGAGTATTTTGCTTACTGGAAATAGGAAATTTAATCATTTAGCTTTCAGTTGAAGGAGAACATTTTCATTTTTAAAAATTCAGTTTACAAGTTAGATAACGAAAATGACTGGAGGTACCCAATTAAAAAAGTTCGTAGTTTCTATATTGAATAGAGTTCTTTGAAATTCTGCCGTTCTCATTAGAGGCTGATAATGTATCGGCGTATAAGTTAACATCGGTGTTATTCAAACACATGGGACTCTGGGGTTCGATAAATAGTGAGGAAAGAAAATGTATACATTCAGTGGTCGAACACGAAGTAGTATTCAAAAAGCGTAAAGCAAGTTACAGAGTTGGTTTCACATAAAGTTATATGATTGTATTCAACATGGATAAAAAAGGAATATTTTAAGGTTTTACGTGAAAGCATTACGTTGGAATTCAGGATAAACAGAATGTATTTTTTAGGTACTTAGCTTCAACAGAAGAAAGAGTCTTTGCAATCATCGGTTGTCATATAAGGCTGATAATGTATTTGCGTGAAATGGATATCAGTGAAGAGTAGTCTCTGCTTTCTTTCTGAAGCCGACTGACTTTCTTGTCGTGAATATTAAACTGGGTGAAGTAAATAAGTGAAGTTCGTATTGGCGTGGATTCTTTTAAGAGCATTTAAGTTAGCACCGCATGGTGAAAGAAGTGGGATGTACATGGGCGTCTGCTTTCGGGCCGAACTGAAATCGTCGGTGAGTTTTCTCAGTTAAATACCTTTCAGGGTGGATCAGATCGCCTCAGCAGGAAAATTACGTTTTTTTTTTTTTTTTTTTAAATTTTTTTTTTTATAAGCGTTTCACCCCGAGCAAGGCATGTCACTGCCACTACTGTGCAGGGGGCTACGTAGAGTGGAGAAAGGCTGATTAAATATAGGACATAACAGAGGGTGGGTGATAGGCGGGTGAGGATACCGAGAATGAGAGTTGGGTAGATGAGAGTGTTGTGAGAATAGTTGGGAGTTAGTGTGATAGGAGGTGTCTATTGACCCTACATTTAAACACCTGGAGATTGTAACTGTCGAGAAAGCAGACTTGTGGAAGGGAGTTCCACAGGCGGGAAGCGCGAGAAAAGAAGCTGTTGGAGTAGAATTTACGGTTACATCTTATTTGTTTAACTGTAAAAGGGTGGGACCTAGTTGCTAATCTAGTATCTCGTGTAAATTCGTGCTTAGGCGGCACCAGTGATCTAAGCTCATCGGAGCAGAAGCCATGAAAGTACTTGTAGAAGAGGCACAGGGAAGCTACATCACGCCGGTGTGAGAGCGGCTGCAGCCGGTCTGCCAAGTCAGTATCAACCACGTTACAGATCCTCCTTTGTATTTTGTCAAGAAGCCCAAGGAGAGCAGCAGGGGCACCCGACCAGATATGGCAGCAATATTCAATACACGGGCGGATGGTAGATTTGTATATGTGCAGAATAGTTTCAGGTGGGAAAAATTTCCGGGCCCTGCACAGGGAGCCCACTTTCATAGCAGCAGATTTGGCAATGGATTCAATATAGTCATTCCATTTGAGGTCCGCCGAGAGTGTAAGGCCAAGGAGGCGTAGTATTTTACTCTCTGGGAGGCTAGCCTGTCCCATGCTAATGGGAGGTAGATGCGATTGTCTATGGTGGTTAGTTGATAACAGCTTTGTTTTGGAGGCATTGAAATTTACCAACCATTTCCTACCCCAGGTCACTACGGATTGGAGGTCCCTTTCAAGTGCGGCAGCGAGGTTCACTTTGTCGTCCAGACCTGGTTTCTGATCGATGCGGGAGTAGATTGTTGTGTCGTCGGCATACATGCCAACTTGGGATCTAATGGTGTCGGGGAGATCATTAATGTAGATCAGAAAGAGCGTGGGACCTAGGATAGAACCTTGAGGGACGCCCGCGTTCGTCTGGTAGTTTTGGGAGGCATGCCCATTTAATACCACCTTTAATGTGCGGTTAGAGAGGAAGGACTGGATGAGGTCAAACAGATGTCCAGTTATCCCATAGCTCCGCAGTTTGCACAAGAGGCCAGCATGCCAGACCCTGTCGAATGCTTTGGAGATATCCAAGGCAACGGTTCGGGCTTCACCACTCTTGTCGAGTGCCTGGTATATGTACTCGGTAATGGTCGTTAGCATATCAGCAGTAGACCTGGTGAAGCGAAACCCATACTGTTTGTCAGAGAGAAGCCCGTTGGTCATTTCGTGCAGAAATATTTTTGGTAAGTGAATTAGCCAATCAGATTGAAAGCTTTAGAAAAATTAAGAAAGCAGGCTGAAGCCTGCTTTCGAGAAAAGTGCACATAATTTGATTAGTAAAAATAAAGCGATAAATAAATTTTCGCAAAGCTGCGATTAGTAAATTGTCCTATGATAATTAAGCAGTATTTTTTATCCAATGACATTGCGAGTTTGCAAATCGTGAAGAAAAGTAAGTTATTCTTATTTCGTATTCACTGCAATGTCATGGAATTCTCTTTATATGAGTTATTTATCTTAAATATTTATCTTCCGAGAAAAGTGCACATAATTTGATTAGTAAAAGTAAAGGGATAAATAAATTGTCGACAAGCTGCGATTAGTAAATTGTCCTATGATAGTTCAGGAGTATTATTTATCCAATGACATTGCGAATTTGCAAATCGTGAAGAAAAGTAGGTTATGCTTATTTCGTATTCACTACAATAGTAGGTTATTTTTATTTCTTATTCACGACAATGTCATGGAATTCTCTTCATATGAGTTATTTATCTTAAAGTTGTCTGGGCAAAGAACTTTTAGCAGTTTTATCAGTATGACTTTTGCTGTCGCATATGCGCGCTGTCTAAAACCAGTTTATTTATCAAGCATTTCTATTTTGTTTGGAAACTTGGTGGTTGATCTTCTTTTTGATAGTTTTAAGTAGGTCATTTCTGTTAAGAGAGTAATGGAATATTTTATCCTATGTTTGTCAGTTAAGTGCCATACGTGATACACGCTTTCGACGATCATGTCTCGAAAGAGACATGACTGAATGGGCAGAAGATAATCCCGCAGTAGGTTGCCATTGCTTTCTGTGGTAGACTGGTTTCCAGCCAAGGCTATAAAGCCCAATATATCCTATTATTTAACCCATAACTGGAGGGAAGAAACGGATTAATATCTTTCCCAAGGGTATTTGTGCGTAAGTGAATGCAACGAATTCAGCTGGAATTCGAACTCATCCAAGACAATAATTTATCCTATGTTTTTTTTTTAAATCCCCATTTTGTGAACAGATAAGTTATATGCGTAAATATTAGCTGTAGATTATTAAATTTTTAAGATGGTGGGATGGCAGCTATTGAAATTTAGGTAACAATGATCATCTGTGGGTTTGGTGTGTAGTGGAGATGTGATGATTATTTAGAGGTACCACTGTATCCAGAAACAGAGTGGAAGTGGTGGAATAATTGCTGAGGTGTTTTTTACCGTCTTGGAGACTGTTTCCTCCGCCTTCCCATACAATGAAAATTTAGGTTTCGTTTTAACTATATATATATATATATCCGAGTGAGTATAGAATGAGGAGAGAAAAAAGAAAAATTTTTTCCGTCCAAAACATTAATTTAAAACAGTGCTCGATATATGGTGTATAGAGCTGTGGGTATTTATTATAAATTATGTTTTAGAACATGTACATAATTTCTTCTATATATGTCCTCTTCCCTACAATCATATGTTTGTTTCAGTGTTTGGATTTAAACACTTCCTCAGGGGAAATAAAGGTTTGGAATCATTCTCTGTTTATATTTGGTTCGTTGTTGTCGTGGGGGTTGGTTGGGGTTATTGGTAATTAAGTGAATGTCTCGTTTTGATCGTTAGACTTTTGAGGAATTTGGTGTGTAAGTGTGAAATTGTTGATTAATGGTATTATCTGTTGGAATGTATGTTTTATCTTTTTATCGGTTGGGTATATCTTTTGGTTAGGATTTCTAAGAGACCGCTCTTGAGTGGTCATTTTTATGGTCGGCTATCATTTAATTGGTTGATGTCTGCTGTTAGTAGACCTAATTCATGTATTTACTTTGATCCTGCGTCTAGGTTTTCATAGACGTGATAGGGGTGGGGTGCTTTTTCTTTCCAATTTAGATTTTTTCAGTTATATATATATATATATATATATATACCCCTCTTCTCCTCTTTCTTCCTTTTTCTTTCTCTTCTCCTTCCTTTCCCCTTTCTCTTTTTTCTCCTTTCCTTTTTCTTTTCTTCTTTTTCCTTTTATTCAAGTTTGGAGTATAATTGTATTTAGGCTAAGTTATTTCAAATTATTTTTATTTTAAATTTGTATTTTTTGGGAAGTAAATGCGAATTGGCGTTTTATCAGTTTTTTGTATAAAGTTGTATGTTTAATCTTAATTTTAAGTTTAGAGGGTCAGTTTTTTCTTTTAATTCTTTTTTTTTATCTTCTTTTTTCTATAAATTATCGTTTGGAATCTTATTTATTTCTTTTAATTTTTATATATTTCATTTATTTAGATATTTTTGCGGGCATTAGGTATTATTTTAAGGATTTATTACATCGATTTTTCTGTAGCATGTTTTATCTTTTATAATAATAAAAATATTTATTCAAATTCCCAGTATTTTTTGGGGTGATTGTAGGGTTAGATCTTACGTGTGCTTACAGTTTATTTTTGTGTATGATATAATTATTCTGAAGTAGTATATTTAATCTTGATTTTGAATGTATGAGTTTTGATTCTGTTTCAAGTTTGGGAGCCATTTATTTAATTTTGATTTTTCTAGTACGGAATATTTTTGTATTTAAGTAAAGTTATTGTGTTAAGTAAGGTTATTGGTGTAGGCTTTAGTGATAGACCTTCCTTTAAGAATTTATTGGACCGATTTTTTTCTATAGCATTTTTTATATTTTATAATGAGGATATCAATTGAACTCTTTGTATTTCTTAGCATGATTGTAGGGTTAAGTCCCTAATGTGCTTGTAGTTTACTGTGGTTTCGTGTCTCTGATTTAAGAGCTTGTTACTATTTATATATTTAAGGATCTCTATTTTTTCTTGAAGGCAAAGAAAGCATGGTTCTTTTATAGATTTTGCTGTTCTTGCATTTTTGAGAAGTTTCCATTTGACCTTAGGTGTTTTATTTTCGTTTTTTAATTTCCAAAAGTGTTTGGAGAGAGATGTCATGTTTTGTTTTTCTTTGTTATTGAAGGATGGGAGGTGATTGTAAAAGCGCTTTTTAAATATGTTCATAGTATTCCCAATATATATTTTTTCATCCTTAGGATTTTCTAAGGATGAGATCGAACACATCAGAGATTTTGTCAGACATTTATTGGCCATGGGGCATTGGTTGGGGTTTCTACAGTTACAGAGGTTGCTGTCATGGGATGGATTTGTATTAGTGTTGGATTTATTTTTGCTGTGTATTTTCAATATTTTTGTGTTATGCATTTTGATTATTTTTTCTAGATTATTAGAACAGCTATAGCTTAATTTTATGGTATTTTTAGTAAAGATTTTGCTTAGAGGGTTATTTTTGGGAAAGTGCTTCTCTATTAATTTAAGAAATTTATGTCCCAGCTTGAAATTAACTGATTGGTTGAATGGAGGGTTATACCATATTATTTTCCTGCTTCTATTTCTGCTTTTTGGACTTTTGAATTTTTCCACAAAACTGATTTTTGATGATTTATACCCGCTTTCATTAAGGATTCTATTATAAATTACCTTGTGCTTATCAAATATCTCTTTGTTGGATGAGTATGTGTTAATGCGACGTTCAACTGATGATGGGATGTGCTTAACAATGGATGGTGGGTGATTAGAGTTGGGGTTTATATATATTGGGTTAGCGTTGTTTTTCATGTAAGGTTGGAAAGTGTTCGATACTAGGTCTAATGTTATGTCCAGGAAGTTTACTTGCTTGATATTGTGCTTAATTACTACGTTAAGGCTAAAGGATTTAAAGACTCTATGGATTAATTTTCTGGTTTTATCAACCTTACCTCCAGTAGATTTATCAATTATCATCAGTCCGTCGTCCCTATACAGTCCTATCCTGCTCGTTTCTATTTCCTTATGTGCAGTTAAGTTGTACAGTAAGAATAATCCGGTTAGATCCGAAGCTTCTGCAGAATCAAGTGCACCCATTGATAAATCAAAGTTCTCCTTTGAGTTCTTAATCCACTGTTCGTTGTTGTGGATTATAACTGATTTCCTGCAGCTCCGGATAATTCTGATCTCATCCTCTGTGATGTCCGAGTAGAACTCAGCAAACTCTAGGGCGAGGCTGAATAGGTTCTCCGAAATTGATGGGTAGAAGTCCACAATGTCAAATTGCAAAAAAGTAGCTTTATTTTTTTCACCAAACCACTCGATTACGTCTACCGTACCTTTCTACTGCGTTAGTTTAATTTTGTTTTTTTATCTGTTTGTTGACTCTTTCCAATATTGTTTTACTTATCCTACCTATTTCAGATTTGGTAGGGTTTATTGTCCTTGTGGGTAATTTGCTGTAAAAATCAGGTTTGTGGTCCTTCAACAGTACATATGCTTCTTTCGTTGCTATTTTGGGGACTCGGTCACTTATTTTCAGTTTGTCTAATTAATTTATCTTCCTGGTTTATTCTGTCTATGTGGTTTTTATGTTCATTGTCTATTTTTCTGTATTTTTTGGTTAGGTTTTTTTTAATAAGATCCTTGTATTCATTTCGGTCCATCTTATAGAAGTTCGATGTTTTGTCTGATTTAACAAATATCTTATCAGATTTGTGTATGTTGTTGACTATTGTGTCTAAGTGTTTCTGGAATTTACTTTTGTGTTTGTGGAAAGTTATTTTGTTTATGGGTTCAAACAAGTCATTTTCGAAGTTGAGAAGTTTTTCTGTGAGGGGGGCTGTTCATATATATATATATATATATATATATATATATATATATATATATATATATATATTGTAATGGTTGTTACAATGGTTTATAAATTCATAGTATCACGGGTGATAAGTTGAAATGAAAATTAAATGGTGAAAACGGTTTATTTATACAATATACGTGTTCTACAACTTTGTTACAATATATATATATATCGAATTTTATTAAAAACACAAAAATAAAAGGCATCCTGAACAGTCAAAAAATGAAGAGAAACTAACAACACCTATAACAAAAGCCCCCTGAAAATTGTTAAAGTGACCGAAAGCGCTTGGGAAAATAAATGGAAAGGAAGGAACTGAATTATGGAAATTTTTGTAATCCCACCAAACAGAAAAAAACGTAATAATACAGGAAAAACTAAATAAAACATTAAATTTTCCTTGTATGCTTTATTTAACCAAAGATGTTTAAAAAAAGTTTGCTTCTCGCCCCCTACACACACGCGTATATAAATATATAGGTAGGTACCTCCACTAGTTTTCGATAGATAACTTTTAAATTGAATTTTTAAGAATAAAAAAAAGTTTTCTTGAAACTTTTACTTCAGTTTTAATTGAAAGCTAAATGACTGAATTTACTATTTCCAGTAAGCAAAACACTCTGGTGTTTTTCAAACAGAAATTATATTTGAGATTTAGAAAGTTGTTATTCAATTTTTCGGATATTTTTGAGCGAAAGACACATTTGTAAACAAAATTTAATTCTCGGTTTTAAAAATCTTGCAAATCTGTGACACTTTATTTTTAGAAAATTAAAAAATTTAAAGTTAAATTAATCTGATTTACACAAGTTTTACTTATTCATAGCATGGAATTTAGAATAAGACTATTTCTTAATCCCGAAGTATTGTTCTTTCTGACCTTTCCTGTATGATTTGACATGTAATGACAGCCAGATGCGAGATAAGCTAAATGTATGGTGACCAGAACTGACATAGTTGTCCAAATTCTTCTCCTGTAAGAGAAAACCTTGAAACACATGACTTTTCAATATACACACAGAAATTACCATACATAAAAAAAACTTCAAAAACTAATTTTTTTGTGTCAAACTTGTCAATTTTCGATTAGTATATATAGTCTTCACTTAATAACTCAATAATCTAAAGCCTACAAGTCTTTGAAGTATTTTAAACATTTCCGAAACTTTATAAATTATTATATTAAGAAAATGAAAACAGTTCATTATTAATTGAAAAA
>JBBBDQ010001011.1:1520000-1537500 GCA_037127315.1 Ascarosepion bandense
GGACGTAGTTGCTAATCTAGTATCGATGAACTATTGTTAAAAAAATAATGAAGATGGGTTGAATTCAGTTTATTTTTTTATGTCACCGCCAACACGGAATTTCTAAAATTATATATAAGTACAGTAGTACTATGACTTTCTAGAATCTTCTAGAACTTTCCGGAACCTTCAAGAATTTGCTTTTGTTTATTTGTAGGTTTGTATGTTATGCTATAGCTATAAATTGTTAAATGTGTTAAAAAATACATACGTACTGTCCAGTTATATCATTAGTAAATTGAAAAATAAAGCTTCTGAAATATTTGAATTTTTTATCCTTATTACGTATATGGAAAAACCGAACATTTGTTTTTTGTGACCTTTTTTAAAAACTAAAAAAAATCCTCTTTCATTAACTTTGAACAAAACTTCATCGATTTAAGACACAGGAACATTGAGAACATTTGATTAGAGACTGAGTTATTGACAGTGAATATATTTTCTACTGAGTCTGTGTTCGTATGAATACGTGTGTGAGTTAATACATAAGATGCATATACAGTATACATACATACATTTTTTGTATGTGTCGCGAGGCGCCTGTGCTTATAGTAAACGAACCTTGCAAACATTAAAAATGAGGTAATGATATGGCAAAGGCAAGAATAAGGAAAACAAGGAAATTAGATTTTACCAAATTTATTAATGACAAAAATCAATGTTGCAAAGGACAAATGACAAAAAAGTTTTAGTATTTTAAATAACCTCGTTGCTTAGTATATTAAAAATAAAATTTTAAATTTCAACGTTAAGGTCTCTATATATATCAAAAGAGAAAAATCAAAACATTTTTGTCTGTAGTTTTAAAAAGAACTTGTATTGACGTATATTTAGAGAAAAAACATGAAAGCCTCTCTGTGCGTTAATGGTTAGCAATTATGCTAACGCCTGAAATTATTTGTTTGAATATTATTTTCAATCGATACTCGTATTTGAGTAGACATTCTGTTTTTAATCAAACAGTACATATATTTATTTCTACCGGTCTGATTATTTACTATAAATTTTTGTTACAAAATTCGAACCTGCGGCCCCTATCAACATAGGGGAAGCCACCAACTGATTTGGTGCGTCTTAGACCACTCGACCACGAATGACCAACAGTTTAAACGAAGTCAAATCAAGCCTATTTTACACAATTTTCGATTCTACGCAAAAAACCATAACTGCTCTGAAATGTATTGTAATGTCAACAAATGTAAACATACAATGTTGCGGAAAATCGCGAAGGTTCGAATCCTGCCGAATGACACACATTTTCGTAATAAAATATATAATAATTTGATATAAATATACTATTTGATTAAAAACAGAATATCTACCCAGATACGAGTATCGATTAAAAATAATGTTCAAACAAATAATTTCAATATGTCGGTTGTTAAAACATTTCGTTAATCTTCGGGATTTTCCGTAACATTTTTCCGTAACATTGCATACTATTACTACCGTAGTGTGCGTCTTCTTCATTCTGCTGCCACAGTAATTTTTTTCAACCAGTGGAAGAAAATTTTTAAGTCATGCTCTTCTAGTGGGTAAGGTAATATATTTCTCACGAGTGCCAATGATTTATGTTTAAGCCCAGTTAAAATGTTAGGATTTACAATCGTGATTTTCTAGGCAAACCCTTCTGGATTGAAAGATTGACGCAAAACAATCTTCATAGAGTGTATTTCCTCCTAAGTACCATTCCAAGCTAGGCTTAGTAAATATCAATTATTAATTGGAAACTTTGAAAAAAAGAATCAAAAGAAAGTTGAAATAAATGAAAACGAATCGGGGAAAAGTAATTTATAAAAAGAAAACGAAATATAAAGAAAAACAGAAAAGAGGACAGAGTAAAGAGAGTAAGAGAGAGAGAGCGAGAGAGAGAGGGGGAGAGGGGGAGAGAGAGTGAGAGTGAGAGAGAGAGTAAGAGAGAGTAAGAGAGAGAGTAAGAGAGTGAGAGAGTGAGAGAGAGAGTGAGAGAGTAAGAGAGAGAGTGAGAGAGAGTGAGAGAGAGTGAGAGAGTGAGAGAGAGAGAGTGAGAGAGTAAGTGAGAGAGAGAGTGAGAGAGAGAGTAAGAGAGAGATAGAGTAAGAGAGAGAGTAAGAGAGTGAGAGAGTGAGAGAGAGAGTGAGAGAGTGAGAGAGAGAGAGAGTAAGAGAGAGAGAGAGTGAGAGAGAGTAAGAGAGTGAGAGAGAGGGAGAGAGAGAGAGAGGGATGGAGAGAGAGTCGGAAGTAGTTGTAATGCGTTTGTCTAAAACAGAAACCTTATCTGTGAAGTTATGATTTTATGCCAAGAATCAAAATTGAATGAGAAATATTCATGGTTTAGAAGTGAAACTTTCTGAAAAAGAAAAAAAAGAAAAGAAAAAAAAAAGAGAATACAAAGAGAAAACGAAAAAAAAAAGACGAAAAAGAAAATGAAAAAGAATATAATTCCGGAAAGGAACAAATTTTTTATCAATGAAATATATAGGAAATACGTGAGAAATTAATGTGATTCAAACCTGTGGGCGTCATAACAGTGGCATGGTTTTTAACAATTTCCAAAGCCGATAATATCAAGAGGTTTCTCACCGGCGCAATGTGGCTTTACTGTGTCTCTTCTACAAATACTTTCACTGCTTCTGCTCCGATGAACTTAGCTCACTGGTACCCCCTATATACGAATTTCCTCGAGCCACAAGATTAGCAACTAGGTCCACCCTTTTACTGTGAAACCAATAAAATGTAAACACAAATTCTACTCCATCAGCTTCTTTTCTCGCACCTCTCGCCTGTGGAATTCCCTTCCGTTTACTTGCTTCCCTGACAGCTACAATCTTCAAGAATTTAAATGTAAAGTCAATAGTCATCTCCTATTTCACTAACTTGCATCTTCTCTCTCATGCTTCTTTTTCAGTCCACTTCACTCTCATCAGTATTCTCATCCTTCTCTTACCCACTTCCTGACACTTCTATAACCTGTCACTCTTTCTCATAACTTTCCTCTTATGTAACCCCCTGCACAACAGTGGCAGTATAATGCCTTGCTTAGGGCTATATGATTATAAAAAAAAAGACACCATCCTTCAATTATAACCAGTCGGCCATGTACCATCAAGAATTGAGCATCTACTTAATATTAATTTGATTTTTGGTTTCTGCACTGTCTAGTAACGTTAGAGCTCGTGGTTGTGTAAACATTTTTCGGAGTAAATTAAAACCTGCAGGACATTGATAGTTGGATAATTTGTATGTAAAGAGAAAAAAATGTACAGAAATGTAATATAAATTTAACAGTAATGTAAAATGAATGAGAGAAAAACAGAAATGAAAAAGAAACAAAAAAAAAGGGAATTTCATAAGCTTGTTCATGTGAAAACTTCCAACACCTGCAACAACTGAAATGGATAACACATGTAACTAGAATTAAAAATAATGACATATTCACGTTGTTGACGTTCCACACAACCGTAAACAAAACGTTAGTAAAGAAAACATCAGAAAAAGCGATAACAGATAGTGGTTTTAAGGATTCTAATTTCCTGAGCAATTGTAAAAACAGAGAGAGAGAGAGAGGTGGGAGACTGAGAGAGAGAGACTGAGAGAGAAGCATGAACCAAGCGATTCTCCCGGAGAGTAATACACTACGCCTCCTCGGACTTACCCTGTCCTCAGACCTCAAATGGAACCACTATATTGAATCCATAGCAAAATCTACTGCTAAGAAGGTTGGGTCACTATGTCGATCCAGGATGTTTTTTCCACCTGAATCCATCCTGCATATATACAAGTCAACCATCCGTCCGTGCATGGAGTACTGCTGCCATTTATGGTCAGGTGCCCCTGCCGTTCTCCTCAGTGTTATTGACAGGCTCCAAAGGAGAGTCTGTAATGTGATAGATACTGATCTGGCGGCTCGACTGCAGCCACTTTCCCATCGTCGAAAGGTGGCCTCCCTTTGTCTCTTCTATAAATACTTTCATGGCTTCTGCTCAGACGAACTTAAGTCACTGATGCCTCCTCAACAGGTGTTTACTCGTGCAACCAGACTGGCAACTGGGTCCCACCCATTCACAGTCAGGTTAGCCAAATGCAGACGACAATTCTACTCCTGCGGCTTCTTCTCTCGCACTTCCCGCCTGTGGAACTCGCTCCCGTATTCTTGCTTTCCTGACGGCTACAACCTCCAGAAATTTAAATGCAAAGTCAATACTCATCTACTAACCACTGGCCTCTCGCTCTCTCCCCTCCCCTGTATAACCTTCCCTTTCTCTCCACCTATGTATCTGTCATCGCACCTGCTTTCTCAGCTTTCTATTGTTCCTTTCTAACTAGCTTGTACTCCTCACTCTTTTCTAATTAATCTTTTTACATTTATGTAACCCCCTGCACATCAGTGGCGTTTCTGCCTTGCTCGGGGTGAAATGATTAAAAAAAAAAAAAAGAAGAAATTGTGTATTTTCTTGAAATCTTTATAAAACGAGAGAGAGAGAGAGAAAAAGTCGTCCAAGTTTTTGAAAAACTTTTGAGAGAGAGAGAAAGAGAAAAAACTTAATTTTCTAAAACACTGTAAGAGAAAAAGAAAGAAATCGTCTAATTTCCTAAAAAAACTGTAAAAAGAGAAAGAGAGGGCGAGAGAGTGACAGAGAGAGAGAGAAAGAGAAATTGTCTAATTTCCTAAAAAAACTGTAAAAAGAGAAAGAGAGGGCGAGAGAGTGAGAGAGAGAGAGAAAGAGAAATTGTCTAATTTCCTAAAAAAACTGTAAAAAGAGAAAGAGAGGGCGAGAGAGTGAGAGAGAGAGAGAGAAAGAGAAATTGTCTAATTTCCTAAAAAAACTGTAAAAAGAGAAAGACAGGGTGAGAGAGTGAGAGAGAGAGAGAAAGAGAAATTGTCTAATTTCCTGAAAAACTGTAAGAGAGAGAAAGAAATTGTTTCCTTTCCTACGAAACTGTAGAGAGAGAGAGAGAGAGAGAGAGAGAGAGAGAGAGAGAATTTGAATTTTCATGTTCAAGGCAGATAAGCCTTTCCGATTGGAAAGATTGGCGCAACATAATCTTTCTTCATTACATCTTCGCCTCTGTGCCAGACTAAAAAAACTTAATATCTGTTTTATCCGTGTTGGTTTGAGAGACAAATAGGATTAGATTTCGATACTTTTTAGTCATTTCCCCTAATATCAAATTCATACTGTTGTGTCATTCAGCGTCGAATGACATGATAAAAGAAAGCAATTTATACCCACCCCCACATTTTTTTAGTTCTATCCAATTTACCCCTTTTCTCTCTCTATCTTTTTTTTTTTTTTTTTTTGCTTGTTAATAAGCCCAAATTCTTCGTTCGTTTGCATGCGAATCCAATAATAAAGCATTTTTACGATACGACTGAAATAAACTGCAAGAGACGCTGACTCATTCTGATAAAATAATTTCAATAAATTTATATGCAAAGAATATTGCTTTTAAACGATCAATTTCCCACACGTCAACATTATTAAATACCGGTTTGAGAAGATAAAAGAAGCCAGTCATTTAAGTGCCATACGTGAAACACGCTTGAGCGATCATGTCTCGAAAGAGACATGACTGACTGGACAGAAGATTATTCTACAGTAGGTTGCCAATGCTTTATGCGGTAGACTGGTTGCCGACCAAGGCTACAGAACCCAATCTGTCCTATTATTTAACCCATAACTGGGGAGAAGAGACGGATTAATAGCTTTCCCAAGGGTATTTGTGCGTAAGTGAATTCAAGGAATTTGACTGGAATTCGAACTCGGCTTCCCGATTTCTCGTTCCGAGCCGATACCCACTGCACCACGATGCATAAAAGAAGTAAGAAAGCCGAATTAATGCAAAGGGGTGCTGAAAAGTTCTCGACCGGAACAAGAACCTCTTATAAAGAAAAAGTTATATATAAATGGATACTGAAGTCAACACCAAACGACATGTTGTTTACCTCAATGTCTACTTTTATATTTACCTCTGCTTTATCTCTATCTATATTTTTTAAGCTACGCCATTCAAACTTTCTAGGGACACATATCTACAGGAAAGCCAGGTTGACACATACTTTTTGAGTTTAATATATATATATCCAGATGAAGGATAACAAACAGATTTAGAATTTCAAGTACTCCGGAATTTACCTTTTTTTTAAAAAAAGTGCTCAATACAACGTAGATAGTAGGGCGTAATATAATTAAAATTGTTTTTATGTAAAATTAATTTAGTTTACATTGCAACACGGAAATGTCTATGTTTCGAAATTTAAAGCTTTTATCTCATGATCAGGTAATGTTTAATAAAATGATTTACATTTGAATGTAGAAAACGATACGTTTTCTTATTAAAAGGTTAATATGGCGGGGGAAGACATAAAATTTAAATCATATAGGTGCGTTTAATTTAGCTAATCAGAATAAAGGTTCGACTTTAAAAATTTAGAAAAAAGGTTAGATGTTAGGGGATGTGGGTTATTCATGCATGTCTAAGAAAAAACTGTCATTTTTTTCGGCTAGACTGTTTACATCCGGCAAGTTGTATAAATCTTAGTTTCGAAGAAATACTCTTAGAATATTGCTCTTTGTTATCTTAAAATATTTTTATTTGCTGGGGTTCAGACTACATTTTTTATCAATTAGTTACATATTTTTAACCTATATCTATCCTAAAATTTATTAAATTAATATTATTTACATCATAATACAAAATAAATTAAAAGATATAAGTAAGTTAATATGTTTATATGAAGAATTATTAACTAAATTCTAAGATGAATATTTTGCAGTGTTTACATATGACACTAATTTCATTATGTTTATTTAATAAATCATTATTTTTAAGAAATTTAATAATGTATAGGTTTTCATATAGACATAAGCGACAGGGGTCATTGACAGACTTACATATTCTCGCTTTATTTTAAAATTTCTTATTTTATTATGGGAATTTTATTGGTTTCTTTTAAGTACCAAAATATTTGGATAGGGATATTCGATTACGGTACTTATTATCATTAAAGGAACAAAGATGATGATAAAACCTTCACTTAAACGAATTTTTAGTACTTCCCACATGTATTTTTTATTATCAGCGTTTTCAGTAGAAGAAATAGTACATTGATAAACTATAGATTCTGTAAAGCATTTATTTTCCAATGGACACTTTATCGGATTTCTACAATTACATACTTCATAATCTAAATTAGTTTATTATTTTGATTTTATAATTTTTTTTCTAGATTATCAGTACAATTATAACTTAAGTTAGTGTATTTTCATTAAAATTTTTGCCTAATGGAATATTGCTTGAAAACTTACATATATCCTTTACTTTATTTTGTATTAGGATGTAAATAATATTAATTTAATAAATTTTAGGATTGAAGTTAAGAATATATGATGAATTAATATAGAAATGTACTCTGAACCATATATATATATATATATATATATATATATATATATATATATATATATATATATATTAATCATACCAAAAGTTCTTTTAAGACAGATCTAAATTAAGATAATAAAGAGCAAGGATACATATCACTCTAAGAGTATTTCTTCATAACTAAAATGTACACATCTTGCCGGAAGTAAACAGTCTAACCGTAAAAAGATAGTTTTCCTTAGACATGTATGAACACCTCACACCCCCTAAGATCTAACCTATATTTTATATTTTAAATTTTCAAAGTCGACCTTCATTCTGATTAGTTAAATTAAACACACCCATATGATCTAAATTTTCTGTCTCCGCCTCCACGCCATATTAACTCTTTAATAAGCAAACGTATTATTATCTGCATTCAAATGTAAATCATTTTCACCAAAACTATTGAATATTGCCTGATGACGAGATAAAAACTTTAAACCTCGAGACATAGAAATTTCCTTGTCGCTATGTAAACTAAATTAATTTTAAAAAACAAATGACACACACACACACACACACGCGCACACACACACACACACACACACACACACACACACACACACACACACACACACACACATATATATATATATATATATACATGTGTGTGTGTGCGCGCGCGCACGTGCGTGTGTGCGCGCGCGCACGTGCGTGTGTGTTAAACGCAGCGTCAACTAAAATACGAGTATCCATGAAAAATGACATTTAAGTCTTAAAAGTAGTAAATACAATGAATTACAATAGTAAATACTATTTATTTGATTGTTTATTACAAGATTAATGTTATAGTCACTACATTCTAAAAACTAATACAATTTATTAGAATATTTATTTACAACATTCTAAAAACTAATACAATTAGAATTAATGCAATATTTATCATTTACCAATTTATAAATAAATAAGTCTAAAAAAATATTTATAAATTAAAATATGTGAACCAACTATAAAGAAATCCTTATTATTTACCATTTTATAAAGTTTGAATTAATTGGCAATTAGCCAAAGTTTTGCCAATTATTCCAATAAATAATATAAGTAGTATAAATAAACTATCATCTAATAGTATTTATTACTTTTGTTAATTTTAAAGAACAAAGAAAATGTATAATTTACTTTCATATGTTTAGGTTTTATTATGATTCTAATCCTCACTTTTTAAAACAACATTGCTGAAGATTGTAGGTTTAAAAAAAAGCAATGACATGGGAAAAATCATAACTATTGTGAGCATAATTATCCAAATTTACCAAAAATTCTTCTGCCAAATTGCAACAGGAAACTTGTGAAAACATAAGTGTTGCTTAAAAAGGAAAAACATTGGGTATGTCTGTCTACCTGGCAGAGTTTAAAGCCATTTTATCCAAGTGAAAAAAAATCTACTGAATTTTATTATATTGACTCATGACAATAAAAGCAGTTTGTATATAGTCTAAAGATTATATGTGAATTATAATGATCAGAATTAGAAATTTACTTATGAATATATTATTTTGTATGTACAGATAGTCAAACATGGTTAATATTTTGATTTCATGACTTCAGGGATAACTCTAAACAAGTACTGAATCACACACATGCATAACATGAAGGACAGTGATAGACAATTTTATTCAGTGATATTGCATTTATGAAAAAGTGGCAGATACTATTTTGTGGATGCTAAAATTAAGCTTTTCAATTACTATTGAAACTTGTACACATTGTGATTTTAATTTCATAGTATTGTACATGGACATTGGTGGTTTGGTTGTGTTATATAACACAGAATTTTAGTAATTACCACTAGGGTTGCTAGTTGTTTTTATGCATTATCAAATTCTGATTAACTAAAAATATGAATTTTTTTTTTGTCTTGACACTTGGGTGGAAAAAAAATCCTGTAATTTATTTCAGCATATTTAAGAAAAAAAATCTTTGCAAAAACTTTGAAGAGGTTTTCTTTTATTCAGTGATATTGCATTTATGAAAAAGTGGCAGATAGTATTTTCTATAATACTAAAATAAATAAACTATCATTTCATAGTATTTATTACTTTTGTTGTCAATTTTAAAGAACAAAGAAAATGTATAAGTTCACTTTCATGTGTTTAGGTTTTAAATTGCAATTCTAATCCTCGCTTTTAAAAACAATAAACATTGACGTCTTATTGTGGGCACGTTTGTTCCTCTTTGCCGAAAGAGTCATTGTAACTCTAAAGGTTTAAAATTTGAACTTATAAAAGACTAATATTGTTGCAATGTGTAAATCTCGTAAGAAGTTACAGGATTTCTCCCTTCCTTGGTGCCTGAGGTTCGCTCTATTTATGCGTGTATTTTATTTGTGTAAATCTACGGTTATATCTTGTTGAATACTACGGTTCTGGTCCGATCACCGAAGTTAAGCAACATAGAGCCTGGCCATTTTTCGAATGAGCTCTTCGCTCTGGTACTAAGATTTTATGAATTTAATCACCAAGCTAGACTGGCATCGAGATCTCATCAATTTACAGTCTATGCTAACAGTTTCTTTTCTCACACTTCTTGCTAGTGGAACTCCCTTCTAGCTCCATGCTTTCCAGTCAACTCTAATCAGCAAGAATTTAAATTCAATGTTAATTGTTATCTACTGTACTTCTCATTCGCATACACCGGTTCCTGTCCAATCACCGAAGTTAAGCAACATCAAGCTTGGTCAGTACTTAGATGAGCGACCATTTGGGAATACCAGGTGCTGTAAACGTAAGGACCAAGAATAGTCCGCGAGTCCTCCAGATTTGGGGGTTAGGCGCAGGGCTAACAACCCTGCCCCATAAAAAACAGTTTGTTATGGAAACAGTAACAAAAGTTATTGCCCTACACACCATTGGGGTGGAAAAGGCTGAGTTGATGACTTATTTGTATAACAGGCTACACCTCCCTGAACCTGAGAGGTTTCACGCCCTTAGTTGCTCTATCGCTTCTAACTGGATGGTCTGCATCGCTCATATGTTAGTTTTTCTTATGTCCTCTTTAATGGAGATCTTGGTCTAGATTCCTCTTCCTCTTCTAGGTTTGTTAACTTATTAACACTTTCCTCCATGTTCTGTTTTGTTCTGATTCGGTTTCCTTATCCTCTGTCTCCTCTCGTTACGCATTTCTACATCTTCAGGCTCGAACCAGGTTCTAAATTGATCAGTGTGAGCTAATATTGGTTGCTCCTTTTTTTATAGTATAGTTCTGTTCTTTTTGTAAAGCGAACCTTGCTCGTCTGGATCTGCCTCTTTGTTATTATTTACCTTTGCGCCGAACGACATGATTATTGGGGCACTAATTTTCCTGCCCATTAGAACTTTTTTTTTTAATCATTTCACCCCGAGCAAGGCGGAAACGCCACTAATGTGCAGGGGGTTACATAAATGTAAAAAGATTAATTAGAAAAGAGTGAGGAGTACAAGCTAGTTAGAAAGGAACAATAGAAAGCTGAGAAAGCAGGTGCGATGACAGATACATAGGTGGAGAGAAAGTGAAGGTTATACAGGGGAGGGGAGAGAGCTAGAGTCCAGTGGTTAGTAGATGAGTATTAACTTTGAATTTAAATTTCTGGAGGTTGTAGCCGTCAGGAAAGCAAGAATACGGGAGTGAGTTCCACAGGCGGGAAGTGCGAGAGAGGAAGCTGCAGGAGTAGAATTGTCGTCTGCATTTGGCTAACCTGACTGTGAATGGGTGGGACCCAGTTGCCAGTCTGGTTGCACGGGTAAACACCTGTTGAGAAGGCATCAGTGACTTAAGCTCATCCGAGCAGAAGCCATGAAAGTATTTATAGAAGAAACAGAGGGAGGCCACATTTCGACGATGGGAAAGTGGCTGCAGTCGAGTCGCCAGATCAGTACCTATCACATTACAGACTCTCCTTTGGAGCTTGTCAAGAACACTGAGGAGAACAGCAGGGGCGCCTGACCATAAATGGCAGCAGTACTCCATGCACGGACGGATGGTTGACTTGTATATATGCAGGATGGATTCAGGTGGAAAAAACATCCTGGATCGACATAGTGACCCAATCTTCTTAGCAGTAGATTTTGCTATGGATTCAATATAGTGGTTCCATTTGAGGTCTGAGGACAGAGTAAATCCGAGGAGGCGTAGTGTATTACTCTCCGGGAGTATCGCTTGGTCCATGCTTATGGGAGGCAGGAGAAGTTGCCTGTAATGGTTGACAGACAACAGCTTGATCTTAGATGAATTGAAGTTGACAAGCCACTTCTTGCCCCAGTTCACCACAGAGTGTAGATCCCGTTCAAGCTCAGCAGCGAGATTATGTCTGTCCGCCACGACAGGTTTCTTACTGGTGCGTTAGTATATTGTAGTGTCATCTGCGTAGATGCCTACTTGGGACTTGATCTCATCTGGGAGGTCGTTGATGAAAATAAGGAAGAGCGTCGGGCCCAGGATAGAGCCCTGTGGGACACCAACATTCTTGCTGTAGGACGAAGAGGCACGCCCATTCAATAACTGATGGTCTTTGCTTTTTATCCGCATAAGGAACCGTTTGATAGCTTAAAACTAAATTAAGGAGATATGTCTTTCTCCTCTCATTAAAAGGTGAAAACGCCTTTAGTCCCATTTCACTGTTTGGACTGTCCTTTCCACGTTACCATTCGATATTGGGTGATACGGTGACGTTTTATATGGTATATATCCTATGTATAGTGTAACCCTGATACAGTATAACCCGGATATTAGAGACCCTGACATCCGATTCCGAAAACTCTCTTATACAGTGCAACCCGGATATAAGAGAGTCCCCGGGAACGGATAATGTTTTCTTATATCCGGGTTTGGTCTATTTTATATACATTAGCACAGGCTCTAATTTAGGACCAGATAAAATCTCTCTTATATCCATATTTCTCTTATACCAGGGTCTCTTATATCTGTATATCTGATCAAAGCCATGTTTTCTTTTTTGAAACCCCTGTTCATATTTCTGTATGTTGTAGTTTGTATAAATATGTGTGTATGTATGTATGTATGTATGTATTACTTCTTCTGCAATCATGTTGGCTTCTTATTTATTTATTTGGATCTTGTCGGTATGTCTGAGGTGGAAGCCATGTGGTTTGATCGGCGCACGTCCAGCGATCAGGCATGCGCTCTAAAGAGGTCATTCCGGTCTTACTACGGAATTTTGTCAAAACAGGGCGCTACCTTTATCTCTAAATAAACAAATGGCGTTTACTACTACAATATATATATATATATATATATATATATATATATATAAGTGAGAGCCAACAAACCTACCTAGGTTTCACCCTTCGGCTCTACTTTCGTATTGAGCGCTTTAGTGTTAGGCTTTTCGTCTGGGGTTCTTTTCTTTCCTACGAGTATCTGACATTTGTTTCCCTCCGAGTTCGTCCTCGGTGGGTTATTCAAGACGAACTTAAACATAGTATAACTATTACTATTACCAGTAGCAGAATTATTTTTGTTACTATTAGTATTGTTATAATTATTATCGTTAACCTCCAGGAGTTTAAATGTAAGGTAAAGAGACACCTCCTAACACATTAACTCACACCCACTCTCCCCAGCTCTCTCCCTATGTACATCCTAAGTCGTCTATCACCCCACTTCTGACATTTCGTATACCCAATCGCTCTCTGTAAGCCACTGCGCTATAGTGGCAGTGGAATGCCTTGCTTGGGGTGACACGATTAAATATATATATATATATATATATATATTATGGACTTATGGACTTATTTTAGATAAGAATCTTCTACATAAATAAAATATGTACACTTAGTGACAATTGTCCTGACTTATGCCGATTCGTGGTTACGACATAATCTACATTAACCCTGTGTCGTTTGCCTCGTACATACGACATAAACGGCGCGACGGAAGAATACATTGCGCAGCGTAAAAAAGACGTCGTCATACGGCGTTAGAGTGAGGAAAGCAACGTGGTTCAATTTTTGTATTGGATTGTTGGTGCGTGAGTGCTTATTCACGGAAAATCTCGGGTAAGTTCCGACTTACACGGAAAATTACGTTACAACGTATTGTAGGAACGGAAATCTGTTTAAAACTCGAGAACTCCTCCCTACACTTCAGTCAGTTAAGTGGCATACGTGACAAACGCTTGGGCGATCATGTTTCGAAAGAGACATGACTGACTGGGCAGAAGATTATCCCGCAGTAGGTTGCCATTGCTTTCTGCGGTAGACTGGTTGCTGACCAAGGCTATAGAACCCAATCTGTCCTGTTATTTGACTCATAGGTAGAGGGGAAAGAAATGTATTATATTATTATGTAGTAATTAGTGGGGGATCGGTTTCCTATTGTTATGAAGTAATAAAATGATCCCCCACTTTATGACCAGTAGAAGCCTTAATCATTATTTCAACTATTATATTCAGTCAGTCAGTTAAGTGCCATACGTGATACATGTTTTGAGCGATCATATCTCGAAAGAGACATGACTGACTGGGCAGAAGATTATCCCGCAGTAGGTTGCCATTGCTTTCTGCGGTAGACTGGTTGCCGACCAAGGCTATAGAACCCAATCTGTCCTGTTATTTAACCCATAACTGGAAGGAATAGACGGATTAATACCTTTCCCAAGGGTATTTGCGCGTAAGTGAATGCAATGAATTCGGCTGGAATTCGAACTCGGCTCCCCGATTTCTCGTTCCGAGCCGATATCCAATGCACCACAATGCACATCCTTCCCTACACTTACCTATGTTAAAAAGTTCGGATTTACAAGAAAAGTTTTTATTCTTTAAAGACTGCCTTGATTTTGTAAGGAATGCTATCAGATAGATTATCGTTGATTTTCATTGTCTGTATTGTTTACATTACTTTTTTTCAAATAATCTGTAGTTTTCATTGGTGCAATCTGACTTTTCAAAATATTTCACAAATATTCTATTGGACTGAAATCCCACGACTTGACTAGCCATTCTAAGAACTCATCGTTTTCGAAATAACATGCTGATGACATGTTTAGTCCTTTGTATTTTGAGCATCTATCTGTAGAACTATATTTCTGTTGCTTCAAGTCTCCTGTTCATCTGCGAGAAGATAGTTCAGCATTCACTTCCAAACAGATTTGTCTACCCAATATTCCTTACATCGCTAGGGTCAATTTATAATATGGTTTTCAAGCACAAGACCAATCTTATCAAGAAGTTATTTCTCCGACAAATCCAACATGGTGCTATTCGAACCGGAGACTCTGACCACTTGTTTCACGAATTTTATAGTTTTATAACCTGATACTAACAGGCCAGATAGAGGGAAAAAGAGATAGGGGAAAGCAACGGATAACATATTTGAAGGACCTAATCAGGTGGATGACGGAACGAGGGTTGCATGCTGCAACAGGAGAAGGCGTGCTAAGAGCCACCAGGGATAGGGAGACGTGGAAAGCCATGATCGCCTACGTCCTGAAGGAATAGCGCACATAGAAGAAGATATTTGTCAACTGTTTATAAGAAATTACAATGTGGATATAAAGTGGGGGATCGAATCTATATTATAATCAATATATAAACTGATCCCTCATTTTGTGGCCATGCTAGTTTTTATACATTTATATTCTAGATTTATGAGCTTGAGCTAGTGGATGACGGAACGAGGATTGCACTGTGTAACAGCAAAAGGCGTGCTCAGAGCCACCAGGAATAGGGAAACGTTGAAAGCCATGATCGCCTACGTCCTGAAGGGACAAGGCACAAAGAAGAAGAAGAAGAAGAAGAAGAAGAAGAAGAAGAAGAAGAAGAAGAAGAATGTGATTCTACAGAAGGATGCTGCGAATATCATGGATCGAGCATGTAAGCAATGATGAGGTTTTGGAAGTGTTGGAAACGAAAAGGAAATTAATACTGAGCATCAGGAAGAGACAGCTGAAGTTCCTGGGACATGCAATGAGGAAGGAGGGCCTGGAGAACCTGATACTAACAGGCCAGATAGAGGGAAAAAGAGACAGGGGAAAGCAACGGATAACACATTTGAAGGACCTAATCAGGTGAATCATGGAACGAGGGTTGCATGGTGTAACAGGAGAAGACATGTTAAGAGCCCCCAAGGATACGGAAACGTGGAAAATCATGATCGCCTACGTCCTGAAGGGACAGGGCGCATAGAAGAAGAATAAGAATACGCAGCCATCTGCATAGATATTCGCTTCTACTCGCGTATATCTGTGTACCTAGGTCACAGTTTATTCCTTCCAGCAAATTGCAATCTTGATATATCTCTTCAATTCAATAATATTTATATCTATTAATTAAAAGATTTCAGTTCAATTATAAGAATGCCTTTCCATGGGATTATGATTATGAATTTATAAATTCTAAAAAGATATAAATTCTGCTGATATCATTTTTGGTAAAATAAAATAAAATAAGCAAGATACAAATTTGTAAATAAATGCAGCAATTCAGAGTTGTGTCCCCTTAACTTAGTAAAATTTTAAAGTCCTCTATCGAACAGGGATTAAATTCACCCTCTTTATATGCTTACAGACAGACGTATGTCTTCGGTATCTCGACGTGGTGTAATGGTTAGCAAGAGTGTCTCGCTAGAACAGTTACGACTGGGAAGTGAGTTCGATCATTAGTCTACGCTTAGAAAATCGACATGCATATGTGTATTGTTTAAAATTATATATATATATATTGTAACTAGGTTGTTGAACTCGTAGGTTTATTTACCTTTTTGTTCATGCATTTACTTTTATAAAGAGTGCTCGATACAAACGTAGAGCGTTATACTGTAATGGTTGTTACAATGTTTTTAAATTCATTTGTGTTGGATTTGTTATTTTTGGGTGTTAACACCCCAAAATAACAAATCCAACAGAAATAAACTGGCATTTTCAACTAGATAATTCTCATTTCTAAAAATAATCACCTGAGGATGAAGCCAAAACATAATGGGCTGGCTTCGAAACATGAGAAATTTTTTGTGTAGTGATACTATGAATTTAAAAACATTCTAACAACCATTACACTATATATATATATATATATATATATATATATATATATATATATATATATATTAAAACAGAAACAGGGATTTGTTCCAACGATTGAAATTGGTATCCGATCTCGATATGTAAAGTCACAAATCTATCTGCCTGAATAAAATCAATTTTGGTCTCGAAACACGTGTAGCGACACAAATAGCATTATGGACACGTAATAAATCATACAAAAAGCAAGTAATATTAATTATAACAATAGATCTACACTTTAAACAAAACGTTTACGGCTTCTCGCACTTTTTCCTCTTCCCCTATAAATTTAGCACATATATATATACATAATGGAGTAGAGACTCCGACTGACACCAAATCGGTCGAGTTTCGATCCCGGCCAGAAGCAAGTAGATGTCTAGCCATACCGATGAGCCAGCGAAACAGGTTGATAAATATATTACGGTCTCATTACGACTGAGCTCTCTGGAGAGGAAAATTTTAAAAAACAGTTAACACTTCTGCGATTTACGCGTTACTCTTTAGTAATGAATTGAATTTTCCCGGTGGCTGCTGTGTGTATAAACTGCATATATATAACGCTAAAATTTTCCCTCTCTTATTACATACGCCTGTAGTTTAGGGAGTATCGACTCTGACTGATAACAAATCGGTCGAGTTTCGATCCCGGCCAGAAGCAAATGGATGTGTCTAGCCACACTGATGAGCTGTGATACAGCGAAACAGGCCTGTATGTGGATGACTAATATTTATATGTATACAAAATTGATATATTTATAGGGGAAGTGTGCTCTAACTGAGATAGAGCATTTATAGATACGAACATAAGAATCGTCACTATATCGTTACTGTCAATTTTACGCTAAAATGCGATCTTCAGACATACACAATCTTGGTCTGGATATCGCATTAAATTGACAGTCTCTATGCAGTGTTGTATCCTATGTCCACATACTCTATATATTATTATTTTAGGTGGATACCCGCATTTGAGGAGACGAATAACTACTAAAAAAAAACCAAAAAAACAAAAAACAAAAAAAACAACAAGAAACAAAAAAAAAACAAAAAACGAAG
>JBBBDQ010001011.1:1542500-1645000 GCA_037127315.1 Ascarosepion bandense
TGTTCTCTTTCAATTCTTCTTTCTTTTCATTTTTCTTTCTTTCATTCTTGCTTTCTTGCATTCTTCCTTTATTTTTATTTTTCTTTCTATTTTCTTTTGATTTTTTTTTTGTCTGTTTTTTTTCTTTTTTTCCAACAAGGCCTCGGAGACGCTTTTGAACTCTGACAAGACTAAAAAGAGAGGTCTGGGCAGCTTCAATTCAGATAAAGCAACAGTACCCCATTTTCGGCCTGATCTAGACCTTTATTAAGGTAGAGGATAGCATGAGGCCTCAAGAACTTACTAGAGCGTCATAGGGAACCGATCATTTTAATTGCATCTTTAGCAATGAATCGTATATAGGAATTCCACCTTTAGTCAAGAGTCTCAATGTACGAGGTTTCCTCGAAAGGACACCTGTTCATCGTAACTGGTGGTAGTTTGAAGACTGATCAGCGATGATAGAATGTAACCAGTTGTGTTTTGGAAGCATTAAATGTAACTAGCCAGTTTTCCCCCATTGGGAAGTTTGTGTTAGACCAAAAGTGAGGTCAGCTGCCAACCTCTGATCGTCAAGAGTTTTAGAGGGGCGCCTGTATATTATCGTATTATCAGCATAGACATTTACAAATGAGCAGTGTATATTTTTAGGTAGATCATTAACGTAAATCAGAAAGACGGTTGGTCTGAGAAGTGACCCTTGGGGGATGCCTACGTTGAACGCCAGAGTTTCGGAGGATTGTTCATCAATACATCCAAAAAAGGAATTTTATTACTATTAAGTTCATACGTGAATTTATGAAAGTTTTAAAAAAATATTTTTTAATTCATGTATTTCATCTATGTTTTTTTACTAAGATGAGAATATCATCTGCATATCTTAGGTAGATGGAGAGTATTTTAGTGGTCTTAAATATCTTATTTTCAAGGGTAGCCATGTAGAAGTTACTAAATGTTGGTCCCAGACCACCCAGCCCTTGGAAACCTCATCTCGTTGTACGTAGATATTATTTTGATTGTCATAGAAGAGAAACTCAGTGGTAGAAGTCAAAATTAATTTCCGCAATATATTAGGTTTAATATTTTGTGGAAGAGGAGATAAATTGTTGTTGTAAATATTCTTTATAATTATATCAACTGTTTCTCTAATTGGGACATTGGTAAATAAAATCATAAGGATTAATAAATTACCCACTGATTTCAGTAAAAAAAAAATCCAGTTATATACTATGCTAAATTTAGTGCAACCAACATAATCAACCGAAATAGCTCTTCTCTGTCAACTAGTATTTTACAAAAGACCAACATTGTACAGCAATTTAAATATTCTTTGGGTAATTTCAACAATATTATCAAGAAAACTTACACTACATAGGTCAGATATAAGTTCCATCGCACAACATTTAAGACACATTGCTGTTCACATTCACAATTCAGAAAATTAGTGATTGATAACACCAGTATGCTCGAACATGAAAAAAAAATTCAAATTCTTGAAGCCCTTTGCATAAGCAAACTACTTAAGGTTAATATAGTAAGAATGTTTTAAAATACCAATAATAACAATGTTTTAAAATTATAATCTAAACTTATTTATAAAATGGAACTTTGTCTGTGTGTGTATGTGTGTCCGTTGCCTATAGACTCCGAAACGGCTGAACCGATTGAAAATTTACACAGTTGTACTATAAGCGTCTGCGAGGGTTCTTAGCTAGGTTTTGTGTCGAGGTACCCCCGATAAATATCGAAAATCGATGATCGAAAAAGTCGGGTTATAGAAGGAATGGTCCGATTTTAATCAAATTTGATACACTCATAGACAAAGACAGAAGAAACGATATTCAGAAGTTTCAAGGTTGCAGTTCTTACAATAGTGCAGAAAATATATATATATATATATATATATATATATATAAAAGCTTTCATTACATCCGAGCAACGCCGGGCTATACTGCTAGTTATATATACCAATAATAACAATGTTTTTAAAATTATAATTATATAGAAATTATAATTGTATAAAGTTACTTCTCTTAGATAAAACACATCAAAGTTTTAACACTTAATTTTGAAAATTAATTATAACAGAGCGCGTTCATATATATATATATATATATATATATATATATATATATAGTCATCTGCAGACAGATCCGCTTCGCTGCACCACAGCTCATCAGTACTGCCAGACTCCGATTGCTCCCTAACCCGGGATTGAAATCTGACCGAATTGGCGTCAGTCAGCGACTATACCTCTGGGCTATGGCGTTCGGTGGAAGAAAGCAGACTTTTTAGCGCATATATTATCATTATACGCGCTCAATAGCTAGAGTGCTCTAATTCATTTTACTGAATGAGCGATGCGTACACGCCAGAGTAGCTACTGTTTTTCAAAGTCTGCCATTCATTCTTCCAGATTGGTCAACCAGGGTGTGAGAGCGTATATATATATATATATATAATCAAAATCAGACTCAAGCTTGGCATAATATGTACATTTATAACACTTCCTTTACTAAATTTAAGTTTTCTAAAAAATAGAAATTGTTACAAAAAATGAAGATCAATATATATATATATATATATATATATAGTCATCCGCAGACAGATCTATCTATCTATCTATCTATCTATCTATCTATCTATCTATCTTGATCTTCCGCAGACTGATCTATATATATATATATATAGATCTTCATTTTTGTATAACAATTTTCTATTTTTGAGAAAACTTAAATTTTGGAGAGGAAGTACTATAAATGTACATATTATGCCAAACATGAGTCTGATTTTGTGTAAGGCATGAGAACCCATGTCCAATTTATAATGTAAATATTCTATTAAAATTGATTTTATCTTCATGCTTGTTTTATGTAGATCATTTCAAAATGCGGAATCCTAACAAGAAAAAATCTTTTATGGTGGAGATGTCAAAACGAAACGAGTACAAAAAGTTAATTATCTGGGAAATGTTTTAACAGACGATGAAAAATTGGTATAGCGGAAGTCAGTCAGTCAGTTAAGCGCCATACGTGAAACACGCTTGGGTGATCATGTCTCGAAAGAGACATGGCTGACTGGGCAGAAGATTTTTTTTTTTTTTAATCATCTCACTCCAAGCAAGGCATTCCACTGCCACTATTGCGCATGGGGCTACATAGGGGAAGGTAAAGAGAAGGAGTGGTTAGACATAGGGAATGTCAGGAGGAAGGTGACAGATGAGTAAGGATACCGAGGATGAGGGTTGGGCAGATGGGAAGAGTGTTTGATAAAATGGGAGCAGGTTAGTGTGTTAGGAGGTGTCTATTGAACTTACATTTAAACTCCTGGAGATTGTAGCCGTCGGGGAAGCAATCGTGTGGAAGGGAATTCCACAGTCGGGAAGTGCGAGGAAAGAAACTGTTGGAGTAGAAGTTGCGGTTGCATTTTATCGGTTTCACTGTAAAAAGGTGGGATCTAGTTGCTAATCTAGTATCTCGTGCAAATTCGTATTTAGGGGGCACCAGTGATCTAAGTTCATCGGAGCAGAAGCCGTGAAAGTATTTATAGAAGAGACACAGGGAAGCCACGTCGCGTCGGTGGGAGAGAGACTGCAGGCGGTCTGCCAAGTCGGTATCTATTATATTACAGACCCTCCTCTGAACCTTATCGAGAAGCCCGAGGAGAATAGCAGGGGCACCCAACCAGATATGGCAGCAGTATTCAATGCACGGGCGGATGGTAGATTTATATATGTGCAGGATAGATTTAGACGGAAAAAACCTCCGGGCCCTACACAGAGAACCGACTTTCATAGCAGTGGATTTAGCAATGGATTCGATATAATCATTCCATTTGAGGTCCGCTGAAAGTGTGAGACCAAGGAGGCGCAGTGTTTTACTTTCTGGGAGGCAAGCCTGGTCCATGCTAATGGGAGGTAGGTGAGATTGTCGATGATGGTTAATTGAGAGATTATCCCGTAGTAGGTTGCCATTGCTTTCTGCGGTAGACTGGTGGCCAGCCAAGGTTATAGAACCCAATCTGTCCTGTTATTTAACTCATAACTGGAAGGAAGAGACGGATTAATACCTTTTCCGAGGGTATTTGCGCGTAAGGGAATGCAATGAATTCAACTGGAATTCGAACTCGTCTCTCCGATTTCTCGTTTCGAGCCGATATCCACTGCACTACATAGCGGAAGACACATTCTAAAAGTGGTACAAAATATTAAGAAAAAGGAAGAAAAGAGATGGAGAGGAGACTCGAAACAGCAGATATGGTTCTACGGAACGGAATTTGGCACTTACAGAAAATACTGAAGACAAAAGGGGCAAGGAGAAACATCGAATAACCTACCCAATGTTATTCGATGTTTATTCCCACCCCTTTAGATGACAGAACGAATAGAGACTAGTTAGGTAAAGGGACAAACGTAGCTAAGGGCTACAAGGAGTAGGAGATTGTGGAGAGCCATATTCGCCGAAGTCAAGAAAGGAAAGGACACATGAAGAAAACTCCTCACTTCTGCTGTCACTTTTACACTTGTCAAATATGTATCCCGCTGCTGTTTTCTCCGTTCCTCATGTCCTGTGAGTGCTAATTTCTCCAAACCTTCCCTCCTCATTATATATCCAATAAATTTCAGCTTTCTCTTTCTGATTCTGAGTATAAATGTCTTTTTTGATTCCATTTTTTTCTTAAGACTTTTTAGTTGCTTACGAGCTCTGTCCATGGAATTCGCAGCATTCTTTTGTAGAACCACATTTTTTCGACATTCAGTTTCTCTTCGTACTCGAGGAGATTGTCCAGGGTTCTCTGGCATAAAAAAGATTGATTTTAAATAACAGTTTAACACTCTTTGTTTCTAACTAAATTTTCCTGTTTCTTTTTACTTTGGCTTTTCGATTGCATCTTTCGCTAATCCAATGCTTCTTCGGATTTCGGTGTCGCGGTTTCCATCTTTTGCTAAAGCACTTCCCAAATATTTGAACTTCTTTAAATTTATATTCGGTCTTAGTCTCGTGACCGGCTCACTTCGAACATTCCAATTTTTGGCGCGAACTCTTGTCTATATGCACGTGCAAGGGACAGGATGAAAGGAAATATGTTTACTATTATATATTGACCAATCAGAAAACGTATTTTTGACAAGTGATCCACTTTTAATGGGTTTAGTAGCTATAGAAAATATATTTCCGTCATCCACTATTAATGGGTTTATATTCAATTTGTCGCATTTTTTAATAATCAACATCCGCGATAGATAAATTGTCGCTTCAACCGCAATGTGTAAATTGTCGTTTATTTTTATTTTAGAGTGGGGCTCCACAATGACTTGTGATTTCGTGAGAGCACAACTATTAACGGCTTTCGAATGGCTTCGTTTTCCCAATTTCCCTCACAGGGCCTGTGTTAATCCGTAATATGTCCTGCAAGTGCTAATTTCTTTTTACTTTGGCTTTTCGATTGCATCTTTCGCTAATCCTATGCTTATTCGGATTTGGGTGACGCGGTTTCCATCTTTTGCTAAAGCACTTCCCAAACATTTTAACTTCTGTATTTACTTGATTTTGACATTTCCAGTGCGTAGCCCGAAAGTTTTTTTTTGTTGACAACCATATTTTCTGTTTTCTTACTGTTTATAGTTAGTCCTTCTCACTTTCCATTACTACCTTATCTAGAAGGTCTTTTAGTTTTTCCTGTATTCGTTATCAATACAGCGTCATCTGCGTGTCATATATTGTTAATATTACGTTCACTGATGAGAAAGTAACGTAAGACCCCAGCTCCTTTAGGGTAGCCTCATTGTAGTGGTTGAATAATTCTGGTGAGTAGACATATCGTCGTTTGACGCGCCTTTCTCTCTTTGTGTACATACTCAATTCGTGTTCTACCCGCATGCTGGCGATTTGCTCCTAGTAGAATTCTGAACTATTCAAATAATACTTCCCAAGTAAATCTAGTTTTCTTAATAGTTCAAACAGATATTTGTATTGTATCTTATCAAACTATTGCTCTCTTCGATACTTATCTGATCCTAAATAAAATATTTTTGTTCCTTTGTCCTTGACAAAGCGGCATTGTTTTTGTCCTATTTCCAGTATAATTCCGCTTCGCGCTTGATTCACTACGATTCGCATTATTAGCTTGTTTATGTGGCTCTTCTGATGGAGCTCACATTCATCTGCACCTGGTTTCTTCGTTAACGTTACGAAAATTGATATACTAATGTCTACTCGTATGTCACCACTGTCGTATATTTGATTTATTTCTTTTGTGTTAAGAGACAAATATTACTGAGAGATAAAAGATTTTTTTATAACAAGCAGTATAACCCGGCGTTGCTCGGGTGTAATGAAAGCTTTAAAACTAATCCATGGTCCTGAAGCTCAGACTCTTTGGACGTTGGCACGAAAGACTAAAAAGCAATAGTTGTTTCCAGTTAAAGCGAAACCGTAGACTGAAAGAAAAATGAATAGATGTAAGTCAAATTTTGATTTTCTGTTATCGATATCAAATTAGTTTTTTCGTCGTAAACTGAAGTTTGAAAGCTAAATAAGTCCTCTGAGTAAATGGTATCATGGCTTAGACTAAGAACTACAATTATACCTACTTAGAGCCAAACCCTAAGCAAAAACTAAAATAAAAGGGCTAAACAAATACAGACATACAGGCAGATAAACAGACACACACACACACAAACATCTTGCTTTATATATATATATATATATATATATTCTCTGTTTCCTTTTAAGAAAAACTTTAAACACCGGTCATATTTCCGTAATAAATTTATTTCAGTCAATAATTGTTGTTGCCAACAATCACCGACTTCATCAGACGGAAGGCCCTATTCGACTTGTTTCATGTCGTATTACTACGGAATGAAAGTTCAGTCAAGGCCAGGCGGAGGGGAGGCAACATAGGATAGCCCACTATAATAAGTATTTCCGTTTTCGTTTGCCGGGATATAGTGGGAGGAGAAGTTTAATACAAACAAAATTAACACGTGACTAATGTCACCAGCAAATTTATACATCAAATCATAATTCAAATTCCTACGCCAAAATTTTTATTTTTATTTTCCTAGATCTGTGATAAGTTAAGCCTAAAATTACGTTTAATTAGATTAAGTTAAGGCTATTATTTCTTTTCTTTACTCAATTGTTGATAAGATAATTCCGTTCTATTTGTTGCAAGACTAGATTATATCCATGTTATATCTAAATTCCTTGAACTTCCATTCCGATAGGTGTCGTTGGTTACCAGCAGTCCTATCTTATTTCCTACTACCACTCCTGCTAACTTTCCTGTTTTATTAATATTTATTTATTTACTCCCCCGTTCTTCCCATCTTATCCCACTAGTATGCTAATTTTCGCACCTCCTCTTATCTGTCTTCAATAGAGACCATTTTTCAGACTTGGTGTCTACTTCTATCCACTCCCTTCCCCTTTCGATTTTCTTTCCTTCGCCCATTTATATATATATATATATATATAGACTTTCTGCACTATTGTAAGAACTGCAACCTTGAAACTTCTGAATATTGTTTGTTATGTCTTTGTCTACGAGTGTATCAAATCTGATTAAAATCGGACCACTTCTTCTATAACCCGATTTTTTTCGATTATCGATTTTCGATATTTATCGGGGGTACCTCGACACAAAACTGGTTCGCAGAGGATTACATAGGAGGAAAGTTATGAGAAAGAGTGACAGGTTACAGAGCGTGTCAGGAAGTGGGTAAGAGAAGGATTAAGATACTGAGAGTGGAGTGGACGGAGAAAGGATCACATAATATATATATATATATATATATATATAGAGAGAGAGAGAGAGAGAGAGAGAGAGGATGCAAGTTAGCAAGATAGGAGATGACTATTGACTTTACACTTAAACTCCTGGAGATTGTATCTGTCGGAGAAGCAAGTAAACGGAAGGGAATTCAACAGGCGGGAAGTGCGAGAAAAGAAGCTGATGGAGTAGAATTTGTGATTACATTTTATTGGTTTAACAGTAAAAGGGTGAGACGTAGTTGCTAATCTTGTGACTCGAGCAAATTCATGCATAGGGGGAACCAGAGAGCTAAGTTCATCGGAGCAGAAGCCTTGAAACTACTTGTAGAAGAGACGCAGAGTAGCCAAACTGCGCCGGTGAGAAAGTGACTGTATCTGAGCTACCAGATCAGGATCGATCACATTACACATTCTTCGTTGGATTTTGTCAAAGATCCCTAGGTGTTAATAGGGGCATCCGACCAGATATGGCAGCAGTATTCACTGCAAGGACGGATGGTTGATGGTTTCAGACGGGAAAACCTTCCTGGACCTACACAGAGAACTGATCTTCTTAGGAGCGGATTTAGCTATGGATTAGATATAGTCGTTCCACTTGTGATTTGTTGTGAGAATTAACCCGAAGAGGCGCAGTGTTTTGATTTCAGAGAGACTAGAGATACATGACATTGTGGAGAGCTATGATTCTGGATGAAATGGGTGCAACAGAAGAACAACTAACAGTTAGGGTTAGGGTTAGGGTTTAGTACAGTTACGAAAACCCCTTTCATAATTAAGTACCTAGTTACAGAAAAAATAAAATGTAACTATTTTAAAAATCTTTTTTTCGGATTTAAGAAAATTATGGATTTATGCATTGACGATAAAGATACTCTATTTATATAAAACGGGACACAAAGTAAGGGGCCACTTTCGCATTTTATATATAAGGTAAATCAACCACGCTTAAGAACATGAATGTTTCTCAAAAGAACTGAAGGTAATGTTCATTCACATTATATAATATTGCAGAACATATATTTTATATAAAAAATATGCACTATAATTTAATACACACACACACACAAACACACACACGCACGCACACAAACACACACACACACACACACACACACACACACACACACACACACACACACAAACACAAAAACACACACACACACACACACACACACAAACACACACAAACACACACACACAAACACACAAACACACACACACAAACACACACACACAAACACACACACACACACTTAAAACTTCTTAAGGAGTTATTTCGAAGTTAAGGTATTTTATTTTAAAATGTCGAAGATAAACACGTAGTGCATACATATATCTTTTTAATCGTTTCCCTCCAAGCAAGGCAATAAAGTCACTAAGACGCAGGGTGTTTACTGATTGTAAAAGAATATAAGAGATAGAAAAAAAAACATTATTAAAGATCGAGAACAAGAAAAAAAGAGCGGGAATGAAGAGGAGAAAACAGAAGATAACGATCGACATTTCTCTTAACCATTTATTTTACGCGAACTCAAAACCTCAGAAAACTTTTTATGATTTCCATAAGCAAAATGGTTAGCCCGTTGATTATCGATTGACCCTTGCGATTTGAGTTAAATGATACGTCGTGGCCCTTAACAGAAACGATTGAATTCGATTAAATCCTCGAGTTTTATTAATATTGATTCATTCTCGTAGCATTTGGCCTCAAACAAGTATCGATCATTTCGCCCCACCCCCAAATCGATTTCTCTTTAAACAAAGATTGAACGGTTTTCTCTTTAAACTTTACATTGATATTAAACGAAAACATTCTTTTCGCCTAAAACCAGGAAGAAAATATGCGTACACGTTTGGATTAGTGATTTCTGCAGAGTGTTGGGGTTTAAAAAGGTACTATGCCCAGGTTTAAAATCTTTTGTATTTAGTTTTAATTTTTATTTATATCGGGCATTTTTTTCGTTCAATATTAAGAAATAAAAATAAAAATAAAATGAAAAAAAGAAAAGCAGGAAAAGCGGTTTTATCTAGGCCTAGGGTTAGATATTCCCGTATTTCTGACCGGCGTCAGTTATTCTTATTCGATCTAAGTAAAAAGCCAGGATTACGAATACCGATTGTCATGCTCAACAGTCTTTATACTTCAGCTTCCTCCGGTTTGACTTTGGTTCATACTAAGCCAAACTTAATATATATTGAACTATTTTTGAACTTCGGCAACTCGTACGTGTTGGACTCACAACGTTAAAATGGCCTTGGGCCGCATTCAGAGCGAGTGGATATTCTGTTAAATAACTTTCAACTCTTTTTTTAAACTCTCATTTATTCATCTGAGAAAACTTTTTTACTTTCTATCAGTATGGCTCCAGGAGTGTGACATCATTCTTAGACTAACATTTTCAGCCGACATGAAGCAGAAAGAGTCTATTGATTCAACTGATAAGTTTCTAACTACGAAAATTGGTTCACCGCATCGTGCTAGACAACTTTCCTTGACAGAATCTATTATACATATCTATAAGTCTGCCATTCAACCTTTCTTTGGATATTTCTGCTACATGTAGTCTGGTACTCCTGCTATATATTTAGAGAGTCTTGATAAAATTCAAAGAAGAATCTGCAATGTTATTGGTCGTAACCTGACATCTCAGCCTCGGTCACTTTCTAACAGCCGTAATGTAGCTTCCCTGTATCTTTTCTATAAATATTTTCATGGTCATCGTTCTGATGAACTTTCTTCTACAGAACGTAAACTCTATGAATTTAAGCGCAGTACTGTTGTGGTGTAGTGGATATCATCTCAAAACGAGAAATTGGAGAACTGAGTTCGAATTCCAGTTGAATTCGTTGCGTACACTTACGTATAAATACTCTTGGGAAAGAGTATTTCCTTCTCCCTCTAACTATGCTTTAAATAGAAAGACAAATTGGGTTCTATAGCCTTGGTTGGCAACCAGTCTGACGCAGAAAATAATAGCAAACTACCGCGGGAAAATCTTCTGCCCAGTCAGTCATGTCTCTTTCGAGACATGATCGCTCAAGCGTGTATCACGTATGGCACTTAACTGACTGACTGACTAGATTTGCAGTCTCATCTTTTTTTCAATTCAAATGCAATATCTTTGTCTATATTTCTGAGATGAGGTAGTATTTACAGTATTTACATTATTCGGACTATAGTCCTCATCTTTGTTGCCATTTGTACGATGTTTTAGCCGTTGTACGCTCTGGCCTTATTTAGGTGCTAGGAATTTCGAATATATGGATATAGATGTTGGTTAGCTCCTAACTTGACTCTTAGAGTTGTGAGTTCAATACCAGGCTACAGCAGTGGTTAACAAGTAACTTGCAGAGTTAGAGGAAAATAACTCATGACTTCCAATCGAGGATTTACGCAAGGAATGAAGATGATATACCCCAGTGATTGTGATAAAGGGTTCGGTTCGAAATTCGTAGCACCTGAAGAAGGTCGGAGCGTACAACGGCCGAAACTTCGTACTAATGGTAACAAAATATGAGGACATCCTGCATCCTAGCAACAACAGAGCGTGGTTTGCGTTTGAAAACGATTTAAATAAAAAATATGTTTTAAAAACCGATTGCTATCCCTAACAAGGCAATAAAGCTACTAAGACACAAGTGGTTACTGCGCATAAAACAATTAGAAATAGAAACATTGCTAAGGAGTGGGATGGCACAGATAATAGCGTATTTCTTACCGGTATCGATGTTCGAACCAAGATTTTGATTGATTGATTGATTCATTAATTAACTAGCAGTATAGCCCGGCGTTGCTCGTGTATAATGAAAGCTTTAAAACTAATCCATGGTCCTGGAGCTCAGACTCAGCCTAAAGAATATTTGTGTAAATTTTGGTGAGAATCGGATAAAAATTGTGGATTTGTATAAAGGACATACAGACAAACAAACAGACACACACACACAAACATCTTGCCTTTATATATATATATATATATATATATATATTCTCGATTTTCTGCACTGTTGTAAAAACTGCAACCTTGAAACTTCTGAATATCGTTTCTTATGTCTTTGTCTATGAGTGTATCAAATTTGATTAAAATCGGACCACTCCTTCTATAACCCAATTTTTTCGATTATCGATTTTCGATATTTATCGTGGGTACCTCGACACACAACCTACTGACGCTTATAGTACAACTGTGTAAATTTTCAAGAAAATCGGTTCAGCCGTTTCGGAGTCTATAGGTAACGGACACACACACAGACACATACACACACAAAGTTCCATTTATAAATAAGTTTAGTTTAGATTTTCTACGACATATCAACCCTTTGCAGGTTATTTAAAGTCAGAAAATATTTTTAGATCTTTGTTGCCATTTGTACGACGTTTCGGCTCTTGTACGCTCCAGTCTTCTTCAGGTGCTAGGAATTTCGAACGAGTCATCAACTGAAAGAAGACCGAATGCTTAATCATTACCAAAATTTGCAGCTTAAGTTTCGAGCTACAAATTGGTGACGTCATATAGACGTCATATTCAAGCAAGTACAGAAGCTTAACTATCTGGGATTTGTCATATACATCAGTTTTCAGCCATAAACTTAGCTTTAAACCTCATCCTCGAACTTAACCTCAACAAATGTATAATATTTTCAGACTCATCATCAATCTTCGACAAAGAATCAACTTACATCACCCAAAACAAAAACATTATTTTATGCTGGATTCCCAGCCACATTAGTCTCAGAGGAAACGAAAACGCAGACATAGCAGCTAAAAGATCATTAAACATCAACATTAGTGATATAAAAGTACCCCACACAGATTACAAACCTCTAATCAACAACTTGATACACTATTAATGTATGCTGCATAAATAATTGTTTTATGTGGTCCCACTGATAACAGGACAGAGAACGTGCAGGCTATGGGACAGGTCTTCCTCTGTCTATACATCTTTCATGGTACATGTCAGCCAGTGTCTCGCGAACAATATAAATAAAATATTCTGCAGCTCTATCATGCATGAACCACATGCGCCTTCGTATTAGCAAAGATACATCTCCTAACAGGTCTGGAAGTTTTTCGAAATGAAGTCAATGTAGAGAGCTCTCGTAAGACGTGCTGGGAAGATATATGAACTTACCAGGTAGTAACCTACAATATCAGACAGTCAGTTAAGCTATCTCTAACAACATCACACTCCAAAAACGCCTACCAGACAATAGATCAATTTTCAGTGTTGAAGCTACATCCATAAAATTAGCTTTAGACTTCATTCTCGAACTTAAACTCAACAAATATATATTTTCACATGAGGACAATAATTTAAATACTGTCAATGTCAATCGTTATTTTCTATCGTCTTAATTTTTGTTCTTTTGTTGCCTTCTTTCCTTCATAGTATATTTTTCTAACCTTTTATAAAACTCAGTAACCCATTGCGGGACGTAAGACAAGGATGTACCATTTCACCGGATCTGTTTAACTTGTACAGTGAGAATATTTTGAGGACCTTAGAAGTTATGCCTGGATTTGTCATCGGAGGCCACAATTTAAACAATTTAAGGTACGCAGATGGTACAGTGCTGATAGCAGACACACAAAGGAAACTACAAGACCTCCTACAGAAGGTAGCTGAAGAGAGTGATAAGAAAGGACTACAAATAAACCACAAGAAAACCGAATGCATGATCATCCGTAAAAAGGGCAACCCAATATACCAAATACAGGTCGGGGATACTAGTATTAAGCAGATACAAAAAGTTAAATACCTGGGAAGTGTGATAACAGAAGACGGAAAGTGCGACACAGAGATCCGAAGGAGAATTGGCATGGCGAAGGAAGCATTCCAGAAGTTGAGTAAAGTATTAAGAAACAGAACAATTTCGCTAGAAACAAAGAAGAGAGTACTGGATTGCTATGTGATGTCAATTCTTCAATATGGCAGTGAATGCTGGACAATATAATCAAAGATGAAGGAAAAACTTGAAGCAACTGAAATGTGGTTTTACAGAAGGATGCTGCGAATATCATGGATCGAGCATGTGAGCAATGATGCGGTTTTGGAAAGGATGGAAACGAAAAGAAAATTAATACTGAGCATCTAAGGAGGGCTTGGAAAACCTGATACTAACAGGCCAGATAGAGGGAAAATGAGACGGGGAAAGCAGCGGATAACATATTTGAAGGACCTAATTGCATGGTGTAACAGGAGAAGGCGTGCTAAGAGCCACCAGGGATAGGGAAACGTGGAAAGCCATGATTGCCTACGTTCTGAAGGGACAGGGCACAAAGAAGAAGAACCCATTGCGTCTTAGTGGTGTTATTGGATTGCTTAAGGTGAAATGATAAAAAACAAACAAAAACAAACAAGAACAAAAAACAAATTAGTAGATACTACGATGAATGGTTTATGATGGTCTGTTGCATTTATAGACAGTTCCATAAGAAGCGCGTGTTATCATTATTCCCGCTTGGATACGAAAACGTCTTTATTCCAAGCTTTTATTGTCGTGAGACTGACTCACGAGCATTTGTAAATGAATCAAGTCTAAGAAGACAGCCATCTCATACCAATTATCTGGTTGCTTCATTGAGCACCTCTCCTACTTACCTCTTTAGTCTAGTTTTTAAATCATCTCCTCCGACCAAAGACAATTACAAATTACATGCAATGAGTAGTGCGCCCGAACCCTATCGCTATAAAATATATGTTTATGTAGGGCATGAAATAAAAGCTTCATATTAGACATTTCCGCTCAAATCTAATTTATAGCAACGCTAAATTTATTAACGAAAAAGGTTTTGTCCTGCTATTTCTTATTACCAAAATAACTAAATTTGAATTAAGTTCTTCCTGGTGAGATAAACAAGTAAACAATATATATATCTTTCATATATTCTTTCAATAATTATATATATATATAATAATTTCAATAATTATATATATATATAATACTTTCAATAATTATATATATATATATTTGTCTTCTTTTTATTTAACCATCCTGTCCTTAATCTCAGATCATAACTGAGTATATTGTACACTGTCATGGCTTATAATGAGTGTAACAGTTATTTACTATTACTACCAACTGGTCGGGAAGGCAGTTATGGAGGAGTCGTTTGCTCAAGTGTTTACTCACTATATATATATATATATATATATATATATATATATATATATATATACATTAAAAATGACAAGCAAGCTATTATCATTGTTTTTTATAGAAGTTTTCATGCGTTCTTATGATTTTTTTTCTTTTCAGGACTCAAATTCTATAAGAATCGTCCAAAGGTTTGTACTTTCGATCGCTTTCGGCTATACTTTTAGACATTATCAAGAATTAAGAAGGAACCGGGAACGCAATCCCAAGCCGGGAAAAGTAAATAAATAATAAGCACAATTAGCTTCGAATATATTAATTAGGGTAGACTTAGTTATGGAACTGACAATATGATATCTATTGTTTTAACTTAGTTCAAATATCTTCTATTAAAATAAAATCGAGCAGAGAATTAACAATACTTGAACTGTTTTATGTGAAAAAGACGATGTATTGGGTTGTCCGAAAAGTTCATCCTGATTTTTAAGTGAAATTAAAGCACAAAATAAAATTATGACATTAAATATTTATTCGGCTAAATATGAACCATCGTGTTGCACATCCTTTCTCCATTTTCCCTTCAATTTAAAGATTTCATCTTCCAAGAATTAAGGTGTTTTTTTTATGCCATCTAAAAAAGTAAAGCTTTTATCATTGAGATTATTTTGCAAAGATCTGAATAAATGGAAATCCAAAGAAATAATGTCTGCTGAATATCGTCGGGGTGGGGATAACACATCCCAACTAAGTTACAATAATTTTTTCCGAGTTGCCAAAGAAACGTGATGTCTAGCATTATACTGATGGAAAACAACACCTTTCCTGTTTTCCAATTCTGAGCGTTTTTTTTTAATTGCTGCCTTTAATTCGTCCATTTACGTGCAGCACTTTTCAGAATCAATTGACTGGTTACTTGGCAGACGCTCATAGTACAGGGTTCCTTTCCAATGCCACAAAATGCGCAGCATGACTTTCTTTGGGGTGGATTTGATTTGAGTCATGTCGCTTACCGAAGAATCATTTACCACAGAATTTGATTTGACTCACGTCGCTTACCGAAGAATCATTTACCGCAGAATTTGATTTGACTCATGTCGCTTACCGCAGAATCATTTACCGCAGAATTTGATTTGACTCATGTCGCTTACCGAAGAATCATTTACCACAGAATTTGATTTGACTCATGTCGCTTACCGTAGAATCTTTTACCGCAGAATTTGATTTGACTCATGTCGCTTACCGTAGAATCTTTTACCGCAGAATTTGATTTGACTCATGTCGCTTACCATAGAATCTTTTACCGCAGAATTTGATTTGACTCATGTCGCTTACCGTAGAATATTTTACCGCAGAATTTGATTTGGCTCATGTCGCTTACCGAAGAATCATTTACCGCAGAATTTGAGTTGACTCATGTCACTTACCGTAGAATCTTTTACCGCAGAATTTGATTTGACTCATGTCGCTTACCGTAGAATCTTTTACCGCAGAATTTAATTTGACTCATGTCGCTTACCGCAGAATCATTTACCGCAGAATTTGATTTGACTCATGTCGCTTACCGAAGAATCTTTTACCGCAGAATTTGATTTGACTCATGTCGCTTACCGTAGAATATTTTACCGCAGAATTTGATTTGACTCATGTCGCTTACCGCAGAATATTTTACCGCAGAATTTGATTTGACTAATGTCACTTACCGTAGAATCTTTTACCGCAGAATTTGATTTGACTCATGTCGCTTACCGTAGAATATTTTACCGCAGAATTTGATTTGACTCATGTTTACCGCAGAATATTTTACCGCAGAATTTGATTTGACTCATGTCGCTTACCGTAGAATCTTTTCCTTGAATATTGATCTCAATGATCCATTTCTCATCATCCGTTACAATTAAAAAGCTTAAAAAACGGTGATTTTTCATTGTCTTTATATAGCAAATCACAAACAGACATGCAACCCAAATGTTTCTTTCCTCTCAGATCATATGGTAACCAAACATCGTGGCGATTTGAGTACACCAGCTTTACCCAATGTCATGGATGGTAGTTTTTGGCAACTTTAGTGTTTCTGCCAATTCCTGTGTTGTGTAAGGCTGGTTATTCTCAATCAATATATTGATTTGTTTTTCATCCCTAGTGGGTGGGTGTCTACGTGAGTGTTCTTCATCAAGGAGGCTATAATAAGGCAACAATCATTAATTCTAAACTTAGCGTACAGTTCCATCAACTAAAACACTTTCACTGTATACAAGAACATACCTTTTCCTTGTTGCTAGCAAAAATGCACTTTATAATTTTCCATTTTCATAGGAATACAAAATTGACACGAATTAAGTAATTTTAAACTTTCTTTCTTGAAGTTTGGGTAAATTTTCGTTTTAAGTCCCGTTGCTTTTCCCCTTCAAATTTATCCAAAATGGCATTATCTCTGTGCAAATGTATATGTTGAATTCAAATCAAGTGTTAGTTATTGAAGAAACTTACCCTTTTTTATCTAAATGTCCACCAAAAAAAGAACTATATCTTGCACTTTTTCTCTCCCGTAACTCTCACGATGTCATGTAATTAACTGCAGAATGACGGACTGCGCATGTGATCGAATTTTTGCAGATTTTTCTTCATTTACTGATACTTCCGACGATGTATGTCCGGTAATTAAAGTAAAGCGCTATTGTATTTCTACGCTTATTATTCTCAAAGCAGGAAGTACATCGCCGGTAGTTTCAGTAAAGGACAAAATTCGACCAAAATTGCTGCCTACGTAGAACATCATTCTGCAGTTAATTACATGAATTCGTGAGAGTTACAGGAGAGAAAAAGTGCGAGATATAGTTCGTTTTTTATGGACTTTCAAAGCAAAAAAGGTAAGTTTCTTCAATAACTAATTGTTGATTTGAGTTCAGCATATACCTTTGCACAGAAATAATGCTATTTTGGATAAATTTGAAGGGGGAAAAGCCGTCAGCACCTAAAACGAAAATTTGCCGAAGTTTGCTCTAATCTAAAATGTAAACATATATAATTGTCGATATATTTGAAGTGTTTTAGCGTGTTGGAAGAGAAACGACTGAAAATAGGCATGAATATTCCGGACATTCCAATGTAAGGAATATGGCGGGATATACATATAAGTACCTCCACTAAATCGCTGAATAAACAGCGTAGTATGAAGTTTCAAGAGGAATGATCAAAGTCTTTTTTAATTATTTAAAAAATGTTTAAATCCTTTCTAACATGTTCGAAATTTTGGTAAAATCTTGCTTTTATTTTTAGCGGGGAGCCAAATCGTTACGAGAGTTTACAATGGAAAACGTAATATTACATAGCTTTAATTTTCTTATTTCTTTGTTTATTTTCTTATTTTTTAGTTTATTTTCTTATTTCTTAGATTATTTTTTTATTTCTTAGTTTATTTTCTTATTTCTTAGTTTATTTTCTTATTTCTTTGTTTATTTTCTTATTTCTTTGTTTATTTTCTTATTTCTTAGTTTATTTTCTGATTTCTTAGATTATTTTTTTATTTCTTAGTTTATTTTCTTATTTCTGAGTTTATTTTCTTATTTCTTTGTTTATTTTCTTATTTCTTAGTTTATTTTCTTATTTCTTAGTTTATTTTCTTATTTCTTAGTTTATTTTCTGATTTCTTAGATTATTTTTTTATTTCTTAGTTTATTTTCTTATTTCTGAGTTTATTTTCTTATTTCTTAGTTTATTTTTTTATTTCTTAGTTTATTTTCTTATTTCTTAGTTTATTTTCTTATTTCTTTGTTTACTTTCTTATTTCTTAGTTTATTTTCTTATTTCTCAGCTTATTTTTTTTATTTCTCTGCTTATTTTCTTATTTCTTTGTTTTTTTTTATTTTTTAGCTTATTTTTTTATTTCTGTGTTTAATTTCTTATTTCTTAGTCAAATAATTGTCAGATTTGAATGAAACTTTCAGGACTTATTCACACATCAATTAAATTATTTGTAAAATCATTATTTAAAAAAAAATATTGCTAAAAATAATTTTTTTTTACATCTGTGACTTCCCCTCCGCGTAAATTAATGAAATTTCAAGAAATTAAATTCTCTAGAGAAAATATTTCTGTTAGTTAAACACAGAACTCATTGGGGAATGTAAATCATGTATTATAATGTAAATCATGTATTATTTTTTAAAACCATTTTAGCCCCTTTTACCGAAAATCTGCTCCGAATAGTAAAATAAAAAATGCAATAAAACTATGACATTATTTAATTGAATAAGCTTTAAAAAAGAATATAAATGTCAGACATTATATTCTGAAAAAAATCTTTTTTTATTAATAATGAAATTTTAAAAGAATTGTTTTCATTTTTTTTTAATTTATAATAGTTTATAAAGTTTCAAAAGTATTTTAAAAATATTTTCAAGATTGTAGACGTTTGGCTGGTAGTTTATTAAGTGAAAACTATATTTACAAATCGATCTATCTATCTATCTCCAAAAAGGCGATCAGTAAGATTTAAAATGCTTTTTAAAATGAGAAATCTGTTTTGAAGCTTTTATTATAGTTTTAATTCAAACAGATTTGGACAAGCTTTCTAATGGTTGCCTCTCTTCAGAAAAATGTGAATTACAATACCTCTCCTCTATATATATATATATATATATATATATATATATATATATATATATATATATACTGAACCCGATTGAGCACTATAGAGGAATGGTAGACTTAAAAAAAACAGTAGCTACTCACGCATTTACGCATCGTTCATTCAGTAATGAATTTGAACACTCTCAGCTACTGGCGTGTGTTTACATTGTGTATATAAACACGCTAAATTCCGCCTTCCTCTACCGAGCGCCCATAGCTCAGCGGTAGAATCGTCGACTCGACTGATGTCAATTCGGTCGGATTTTAATTATGGCTAAAACAATCGGACGTCGAACTGTACTGATGAGTTGTGATACATGTACTAATATGGAAAAGCTCGATACAATTCTTGTATCTTCGATTTTTTTTTGTGTGTGTGTGTGTGTGTGTATGTGTGTGTGTGTGTGTGTGTATGTTCCTGTGTGTGTGTGTATGTGTGTGTGTGTGTATGTTCCTCTGTGTGTGTGTATGTGTGTTTGTGTGTATGTTCCTCTGTGTGTGTGTGTATGTGTGTGTGTATGTTCCTCTGTGTGTGTGTGTGTGTGTGTGTGTGTGTATGTTCCTCTGTGTGTGTGTGTGTGTATGTGTGTGTGTGTGTATGTTCCTGTGTGTGCGTGTGTGTATGTGTGTGTGGTGTGTGTATGTATGTTCCTCTGTGTGTGTGTAAATGTCGATTTTTTGTAAATACGGGTGTCTGTATACGATGTATACGGATGTCTGTATGTGACATTTAAATTTTACTATAGTTACAGCTCTTATTTTATGATAGAAAATAAAAGCTGTCTCTATAGCAAATTTAAATGTCATTGACAATTTCCTCGAAAAAATTCTTCGTAAGACTGTAAAGTCAAAGTTCCTAAAATTCAATAAAATATTAGATTGACTATTTTCTTAATATTTTAAGCTTATTGAGTATTTGAAAAAATTATATAAAAAAGGCGTTCACATTGTATTCGTCAAATTATTTTTACAGTTACTTCGAAATGCCAAACATTAAACTATCTACAAATATGTCCCCGCCTCATAAAAGCGCCCATTTCTATATTAAAAAGGCTTTGGTATGATTTTGGAGAGTAGGTTTGATCTACGCATATTTACTGATTTTCCAAGCGGAGTTTAGATGTGACACAAGACCATGAAGTATAAAGCCCCCAATGAAGATTGAACTCGCTGCGCAGTCGTAATTGTTCTAGTGAGACAAGCTTGTTAACCAAGTCGAAGTGTAATGGTTAACAAGCTTGTCTCACTAGAACAAAATCTTACCAAATAAGCGAAAACCTCTTCTTGGTTGTGCCATGAACTTTTCAGCACCTCTTCATATCTATCTATCTATCTATCTATCTATCTATCTATCTATCTATCTATCTATCTATCTATTACAGACCTTTCTAAGTACTTTCAATCTGTCCCTATCTATCTATCTATCTATCTATCTATCTATCTATCTATCTATCTATTACAGACCTTTCTAAGTACTTTCAATCTGTCCCTATCTATCTATCTATCTATCTATCTATCTATCTATCTATCTATCTATTACAGACCTTTCTAAGTACTCTCAATCTGTCCCTATCTATCTATCTATCTATCTATCTATCTATCTATCTATCTATCTATCTAGAGAGGAAAAGCCAGAGACTGAAGGATGGGCAAACAGACGAATTTACGAACGGATCTCTAATTACATGAGCCACTTTTCTATCACTTCTCTTCTCCCACTTTTCCTTTTAATCGACCTGATGATGGCTAACAACCACTGGTTTCCCGGTCCCACACACGAACCCTCGTCAACCCTTCGTGTTTATTTGCTCCTTCCGCCCTGCTTTCAGAAAGAGAGGCATATCGGCATGAGACACGCGGAGATAAAGTCAGTAAATTGCTGACCTATGATAAGAATCGCTCTGCAAACCGGACAATGTCAATGTTTTTTATGGTAGGTGCTAATTACTGGACGGTCCCTTGCCACCAAATCCCTTTTGTTTCTTACGTTTTTTCAAGCTTTCAGACTTTCTTTTAGTTGTCGTTGTTGTGTCTTGTTGTTATCGATGTTAGGGAAATGGCTGGCTTTTTAGGTGATTATAATAGGTTTATTGTTATTTCGTGTTTTTTTTGTTGTTTTGTTTTTTTTATCCTGCATGTGTTTTACTTATTTAACCCCCTTGAGGCCGTGTGGCGTTTTATTTACAAATTGTCTTATCATCAATAATTTCCCTTTAGTACCCGCCTCCTTTGTTTTGTTGTTGTTGTTGTTCAGGAGTGGGTGGAGAGAATGCAGATATAGAAACGAGAGAGAAAAAGTGTAAGAAAAATGACAGAGAAAGAAAGAGAAAAGAAAGAGAGAATAAGAAATAGGAGAAAGAAAGGAAAAGTGTGAAAAAAAAACCAGAGAAATGAAAGATCATATATATATATATATATATATATATATATATATATATATAGATAGATATGTATATGTATATGTATATATATATGTATATATATATACATATATACATATATATATACATATATATATATATATATATATATATATATATATATATATATATATATATATATTAGATGTGTGTTCTGGTGCATTGCGTATCGGATCGGAACGAGAAATTGGAGAGACGAATTCGAATTCCAGTTGAACACCGTAATCTGAAGAAAAATTTGAATAACAAAAAAATGCCTTTTAAAAGCTAAGAAAAGTCTTACAAAACAGGAAAATTTCTTTGGAAACAAAGAAAGGTGTATGGGACTGCTATATAATATCGGTCATTCGATATGGCAGTGAATGCTGGGTATTCTCTCTACAGATGAAAAAGATACCTGAGGCTATAGAAATGTGGTTCTACAGAACCATACTGAGAATACTATGGATTAAAAATGTGAGCAAGAAAAAAGAAGAAAAAACAGTTAAATGAAATTTCTTGGGCACTTAATGAGAAAAGTAGGCTTGGAAAATTTGATAGTCAAAACACATCGAATACAAGAGAAACAGACGAAAACAGCGCATAACCTACCTAACGAGCTTGCGTAAATGGATGCCGGAGTAAGTTTAGAGGAAATAAAAGACAAAACTTATTAAGAGCTGTAAAGGACAAAAAATTATAGAGAGCCATAATCATCATCGGCTTGAATTGAAATGGTACATAGAAAAAGAGAGAGAACGGAGAAAAAGGGCTTGAAGAATTTAACACTCACAGGATATATTAAAAACAAGAACTTTTACGGCTTTTTAATTCACACAAGTATTATGAGTAAAACCAGAAACTTCTTGATTCAGAAAGATACTTGATTAAATATAAGGATTTGAGTTGCCACTTATAAAAAAATCACTGAAAACATTTTGTACAGTGTTTAAATACATCAAACTACTAAGAAAAGATTAAGTAACGAACAGGAATCGAAAATAAAGAATAGACCTCAGTTCAACTTGAAAATTTAAATTTCCACGAAAGATGATTCGTTCTTAGTTGGCTTAATGACAGTGGAAAAGAAATGCGCGAGATGAGATAAAAGAAAGACAAATAAACTAAGAAATAAGAATATAAACTAAGAAATAAGAAAATAAACTAAGAAATAAGAAAATAAACTAAGAAATAAAAAAATAAACTAAGAAATAAGAAAATAAACAAAGAAATAAGAAAATAAACCAAGAAATAAAACAATAATCTAAGAAATAAGAAAATAAACTAAGAAATAAGAAAATAAACTAAGAAATAAGAAAATAAACTAAGAAATAAGAAAATAAACTAAGAAATAAAAAAATAAGCTGAGAAGTAAGAAAATAAACTAAGAAATAAGAAAATAAACAAAGAAATAAGAAAATAAACTAAGAAATAAGAAAATAAACTAAGAAATAAGAAAATAAACTAAGAAATAAAAAAATAATCTAAGAAAAAAAATAAACTAAGAAATAAGAAAATAGACTAAGAAATAATAAAATAATCTAAGAAATAAGAAAATAAACTAAGAAATAAAAAATAAACTAAGAAATAAGAAAATAAATACAGAAATAAGAAAATAGACTAAGAAATAATAAAATAATCTAAGAAATAAGAAAATAAACTAAGAAATAAAAAAATAAACTAAGAAATAAGAAAATAAATACAGAAATAAGAAAATAAACTAAGAAATAAAAAAATAATCTAAGAAATAAGAAAATAAACTAACAAATAAAAAAATAAACTAAGAAATAAGAAAATAACCTAAGAAAAAAAATAAGCTGAGAAGTAAGAAAATAAAATTAGAAATGAGAAAATAAACTAAGAAATAAGAAAATAAACTAAGAAATAAAAAAATCAGCTGAGAAGTAAGAAAATGAACTAAGAAATAAGAAAATAAACAAAGAAATAAGAAAATAAACTAAGAAATAAGAAAAACTAAGAAATAAGAAAATAAACTAAGAAATAAAAAAATAAACTAAGAAATAAGAAAATAAACTAAGAAATAAGAAAAACTATGAAATAAGAAAATAAACTAAGAAATAAAAAATAAACTAAGAAATAAGTATATAAACTAAGAAATAAGAATATAAACAAAGAAATGAGAAAATAAACTAAGAAATAAAATAATAATCTAAGAAATAAGAAAATAAACTAAGAAATAAGAAAATAAACTAAGAAATAAGAAAATAAACTAAGAAATAAGAAAATAAACTAAGAAATAAAAAAATAAGCTGAGAAGTAAGAAAATAAACTAAGAAATAAGAAAATAAACTAAGAAATAAGAAAATAAACTAAGAAATAAGAAAATAAACTAAGAAATAAGAAAATAAATTAAGAAATAAGAAAATAAGCTCAGAAATAAGAAAATAAACTAAGAAATAAGAAAATAAACTAAGAAATAAGAAAATAAACTAAGAAATAAGAAAATAAACTAAGAAATAAGAAAATAAGCTCAGAAATAAGAAAATAAACTAAGAAATAAGAAAATAAATTAAGAAATAAGAAAATAAGCTAAGAAATAAGAAAATAAGCTCAGAAATAAGAAAATAAACTAAGAAATAAGAAAATAAACTAAGAAATAAGAAAATAAGCTCAGAAATAAGAAAATAAGCTCAGAAATAAGAAAATAAACTAAGAAATAAGAAAATAAACTAAGAAATAAGAAAACAAACTAAGAAATAAGAAAATAAGCTAAAAGATAAGAAAATGAAGAAAAAATAAAAAAACAAACTAAGAAATAGAAAAATAAACTAAGAAATAAAAAAATAAACTAAGAAATAAGAAAATAAACAAAGAAATAAGAAAATAAACCAAGAAATAAAACAATAATCTAAGAAATAAGAAAATAAACTAAGAAATCAGAAAATAAACTAAGAAATAAGAAAATAAACTAAGAAATAAGAAAATAAACTAAGAAATAAAAAAATAAGCTGAGAAGTAAGAAAATAAACTAAGAAATAAGAAAATAAACAAAGAAATAAGAAAATAAACTAAGAAATAAGAAAATAAACTAAGAAATAAGAAAATAAACTAAGAAATAAAAAAATAATCTAAGAAATAAGAAAATAAATACAGAAATAAGAAAATAGACTAAGAAATAATAAAATAATCTAAGAAATAAGAAAATAAACTAAGAAATAAAAAAATAAACTAAGAAATAAGAAAATAAATACAGAAATAAGAAAATAAACTAAGAAATAAAAAAATAATCTAAGAAATAAGAAAATAAACTAACAAATAAAAAAATAAACTAAGAAATAAAAAAATAACCTAAGAAAAAAAAAAAAGCTGAGAAGTAAGAAAATAAAATTAGAAATGAGAAAATAAACTAAGAAATAAGAAAATGAACTAAGAAATAAAAAAATCAGCTGAGAAGTAAGAAAATGAACTAAGAAATAAGAAAATAAACAAAGAAATAAGAAAATAAACTAAGAAATAAGAAAAACTAAGAAATAAGAAAATAAACTAAGAAATAAAAAAATAAACTAAGAAATAAGAAAATAAACTAAGAAATAAGAAAAACTATGAAATAAGAAAATAAACTAAGAAATAAAAAATAAACTAAGAAATAAGAAAATAAACTAAGAAATAAGAATATAAACAAAGAAATGAGAAAATAAACTAAGAAATAAAATAATAATCTAAGAAATAAGAAAATAAACTAAGAAATAAGAAAATAAACTAAGAAATAAGAAAATAAACTAAGAAATAAGAAAATAAACTAAGAAATAAAAAAATAAGCTGAGAAGTAAGAAAATAAACTAAGAAATAAGAAAATAAACTAAGAAATAAGAAAATAAACTAAGAAATAAGAAAATAAACTAAGAAATAAGAAAATAAATTAAGAAATAAGAAAATAAACTAAGAAATTAGAAAAATAAACTAAGAAATATGAAAATAAACTAAGAAATAAGAAAATAAACTAAGAAATAAGAAAATAAACTAAGAAATAAGAAAATAAGCTCAGAAATAAGAAAATAAACTAAGAAATAAGAAAATAAATTAAGAAATAAGAAAATAAGCTCAGAAATAAGAAAATAAGCTCAGAAATAAGAAAATAAACTAAGAAATAAGAAAATAAACTAAGAAATAAGAAAATAAACTAAGAAATAAGAAAATAAGCTCAGAAATAAGAAAATAAGCTCAGAAATAAGAAAATAAACTAAGAAATAAGAAAATAAACTAAGAAATAAGAAAACAAACTAAGAAATAAGAAAATAAGCTAAAAGATAAGAAAATGAAGAAAAAATAAAAAAACAAACTAAGAAATAGAAAAATAAACTAAGAAATTAAACAAAGAAATAACAAAATAAGCTGAGAAATAAGAAAATGAAGTAAAAAATAAGGAAATAAACTAAAAAATAAGGAAATAAGCTAAGAAATAAGAAAATAAAAAATAAAGAAAAACATAACCTAAGAAATAAAAAAATAAGCTGAGAAGTAAGAAAATAAAATAAGAAAATAAACAAAGAAATAAGAAAATAAACAAAGAAATAAGAAAATAAACTAAGAAATATAACAATAATCTAAGAAATAAGAAAATAAACAAAGAAATAAAAAATAAACAAAGAAATAAGAAAATAAACTAAGAAATAAAAAATAAACAAAGAAATAAGAAAATAAACTAAGAAATATGAAAATAAACTAAGAAATAAGAAAATAAACTAAGAAATATGAAAATAAACAAAGAAATAAGAAAATAAACTAAGAAATAAAACAATAATCTAAGAAATAAGAAAATAAACTAAGAAATAAGAAAATAAACTAAGAAATAACAAAATAAACTAAGAAATATGAAAATAAACAAAGAAATAAGAAAATAAACTAAGAAATAAAACAATAATCTAAGAAATAAGAAAATAAACTAAGAAATAAAAAATAAACTAAGAAATAAGAAAATAAGCTGAGAAATAAGAAAATAAAATGAGAAATAAGAACGTAGTCTGAAAAATAAGAAAATTTGCAGAGAAATAATAATATAAACTGAGAAGTAAAAAAAATAAACTGAAAAATGTGAAAATAAGCAGAGAAATAAGAAAATAAACTAAGAAATAAAACAATAATCTAAGAAATAAGAAAATAAACTAAGAAATAAGAAAATAAACTAAGAAATAAGAAAATAAGCTAAAAGATAAGAAAATGAAGAAAAATAAACTGAAAAATGTGAAAATAAGCAGAGAAATAAGAAAATAATATTTAAAAAAATGATAAAATGGAAGAAAATGCTTGTACTCGAAGAACTCGCTGTTATTGTTACATTTACAAAAATAAATGATTTGTGGTGCGTGGGAATGAAAGGAGGTTATCTCGACTAAAAAATTGAGACCCCATAGCAGAACACCAAGCAACTGATTCAATATGATCTTTCTACTTCATATCATCAGAAAACGTTAATCCGAGAAGGTGTAACAAATCAATTTCTTGGAGGATAGCATCAGCCATGTTAACTGAAGACAGAAAGGGTTCTCCCAGACTATTAATAGAAAGCAATTTCATTTTGGTGGTGTTAAAATTATCAATAGACTATATATTAAAATTAAAATAAATGTGATAGGATATATTAAGTATAAAACCGTTGAAAGAATCGACGAAACCAAACGAGCGAAAACACTCTAAAACAATGTAGTTTTGAAGCTGAGATAGTCGCCTACCTGTCATGAGTACTTTCAGTGAATATTCAAGCCCAGGTAAAAGATAATATTTCGAATGATCATTTTCTAGATAAGCAAATCATTTTTATTTGAGAGATTGGCGCACCAGTATATTCCTATTTTCTCCTTCTGGTATTGTGCGAGACAAACATAAAGATAATCTAAATCTAAACTTATTTATAAATGGAACGTTGTCTGTGTGTGTATGAGTGTCTGTGTGTGTGTGTGTCTGTTACCTATAGACTCCGAAACGGCTGAACCGATTTTCTTGAAATTTTACACAGCTGTACTATAAGCGTCTGCGAGTGTTCTTAGCTAGAGTTTGTGTCGAGGTACCTGAGATAAATACCGAAAATCGATAATCGAAAAAATTGGGTTATAGAAGGAGTGGTCCGATTTTAATCAAATTTGATACACTCATAGCCATAGACATAAGAAACGATATTCAGAAGTTTCAAGGTTACAGTTCTTACAATAGGGCAGAAAATCGATGATATATATATATATATATATATATAAAAGGCAAGATGTTTGTGTGCGTGTCTGTTTATCTGCCTGTATGTCTGTATTTTTTAGCCCTTTTATTTTAGTTTTTGCTTTGGGTTTGGCTCTAAGTAGGTATAATTGTAGTTCTTAGTCTCAGCCATGATACCATTTACTCAGAGGACTTATTTAGCCTTCAAAATTCAGTTTACAATGACAAAAACTTATTTGATATCGATACCAGGAAATCAAAATTTGACTTACATCCATTCATTTTTCTTTCAGTCTACGGTTTCGCTTTAACTGGAAACAACTATTGCTTTTTAGTCTTTCGTGCCAACGTGCAAAGAGTCTGAGCTCCAGGACCATGGATTAGTTTTAAAGCTTTCATTACACCCAAGCAACGCCGGGATATACTGCTAGTAAAATATATATTTCAAGATAGAAAAATAAGTGAACATATAAAACTATTTCCTAAAAGCAACAATTTCAAATACGCTGTTGAAAACGGCGTAAACTTGCCTTCAGAAAATCTTAGAAATAATTTAATTAATCGATACCAGGAAATCAAAAATTTGACTTAACAACTATTGCTTTTTAGTCTTTCGTGCCAACGTGCAAAGAGTCTGAGCTCCAGGACCATGGATTAGTTTTAAAGCTTTCATTACACCCAAGCAACGCCGTGCTATACTGCTAGTAAAATATATATTTCAAGATAGAAAAATAAATGAACATATAAAACTATTTCCTAAAAGCAACAATTTCAAATACGCTGTTGAAAACGGCGTAAACTTGCCTTCAGAAAATCTTAGAAATAATTTAATTAATCGATACCAGGAAATCAAAATTTGACTTACATCCATTCATTTTTCTTTCAGTCTACGGTTTCGCTTTAACTGGAAACAACTATTGCTTTTTAGTCTTTCGTGCCAACGTGCAAAGAGTCTGAAAAAAAAGCAACAATTTCAAATACGCTGTTGAAAACGGCGTAAACTTGCCTTCAGAAAATCTTAGAAATAATTTAATTAAGTATTTTAATTTTACAAGAAAAACGTTTCTGTTGTAGAATTAAGTATAAATCACGATTTGATTATTTTGGTTTTCAGTTACTCAGATATCAGTCACGAATTATAATTAGTGTGTGCTCTTTACTAATGTTTGTTTTCTTTCATAATATGTTGAATCTTAAGTAATTTCCGACTTGGGAAACTAATTGTAATAGCGCATGGTAATTGTAATATCAACATTTTCTTTATAAGGAAACATCAAAAATTCATTGACCGAGCAGCCAGTGCAGCTGTCGGTTGAAATTAATAAAATCTTTTTCTGGAAACAATTCAGAGTGCCGTAGCTGTCATTGCTATAGATAGGGGTTTCCTGTCTAACCTTTCCGTCAGTGCATGGAATACTGCTGTCATATATGGCCAGGTGCCCCCGCTGTTTTTCTCAGTGTTCTCGACAGGCTCCAAAGGAGAATCAATAATTTGATAGGTACCGACTTGGCAGCTCGACTCCAGTCACTTTCTCACCGACGGGATGTGGCTTCCCTCTGTCTGTTTTATAAATATTTTATGGCTTCTGCTCCGACGAACTTAAGTCACTGGTGCCCCTGCCACATGAGTTTACTCGTGCAACCAGACTGGCAAATGGGTCCCGCCCATTCACAGATCAACCAAATGCAATCGACAATTCTACTCCATCAGCTTCTTTCCTCGCACTTTCCACATGTAGAACTCTCTTCCATATTCTTACTTTCCTGACTGTTACAACCTTCGGGAATTTAAATGCAATGTCAATACCCATATCTTAACCACTTGACCTCAGTTCTTTCTACACCACCCTGTACATCTTCTCCTTTCTCTCTGCCTTTGCAACTGTCATCACACCTGTATTCCCACCCTTCTCTTGCTCCCTTCTCTGACACCCCCTGTAACTGGTTCGTCTTTCTCTTTACTCTCCTCTTATCTAATCTTTTTCTCTTATGTAGCCCCTTGTGCATCTGTGGCGTTAGTCATTTTGCAGTTCCTGGACAACAACCAAACGAGAAGGTTGCTGTCTTTTAAACTGGGCTCTTTAACCCAGATTGTGGATAAATCTACCCCCAGCATCTTACAAGCGCATAGTGACGTTTCCGTTTGGAACATAGATGAATTTGGCATCTGGAGTCATCAAATGTTTTCTCCATGTCAGAAGTAACTTCAAACCATATGTAAGACTTTTCCTTTTGTTCCTACTTATAATTTGCTTTGCGGTAGATATACGTGATATATAGTTCTCCACGTGGGACACTTTTACGTATGTATAGTTTTGTGTATGTCGTACTATATAAAATCTCTTTGATAACAAAGCATGTTTGTCATTTGTTTCCTTTCAGTTATTCCTTTCCGTCCAGTCTACGAGCTTCGGTGTTGTTAGATCACGGATTTGATAATGTTCATAACAGGAGAAGAGTTGATGGGAAAATAAATCTTTCTTCCAAGCCCTCCCGTTTATTTATCGCCAAAGAACTTATGAAACTTTGACAATGAAAGAATCGTGCTTATAATAGCTAGCATACCTGTTGTAAAGATATTGCAAAAAACAATTGAATAGAAATGGAAGTTTGGGTCAGAATCATAACTGTTCAAAACAATGGACATTAAGAAAGATATTTTTAAAGGAAGATAAAAACTAAAGTGGGGACAAAGTGATTTATATGGTTATGCAAATGAACTTGGAAAGCATTTTTTAACATCTGAAGCTTAAATTTGAAGTGGGCATCTGGAGTCATCAAATGTTTTCTCCATGTCAAAAGTAACTTCAAACCATATGTAAGACTTTTCCTTTTGTTCCTACTTATAATTTGCTTTGCGGTAGATATACGTGATATATAGTTCTCCACGTGGGACACTTTTACGTATGTTAAATGCATCAGGGCTGAAATAGAGAAAGTTCAAGAACTAAAGCAAATGTTGCTTTTTTGAAGAAAAAGGTATTATATGTGAATGTAGAAAACTGATTAACCTCCCGCAACCCCAGAGCCCCCTAAAAAAAACAAAACAAAAAAACAAAAAAAACAAAAAAAAAACAAAAAACTGACATAATAAATTAATAACAGTTTGGGAACATTGAAAAATATTTTCGGATCGATTATGTAAATAAATAGCATCAGAACGAGGTAGAAAGCTATTTTGAAAACTAAGAAAAAAATTTGGGTACATTAAGATCTTGACCAACATAAAAGCAAGAAAATGAAATTGGGAACATATCGAGACTTGTATCTGATACTGAGAATACCTTCGTGCATAAAGGCCACGGTCATGCCGTGGTGAACTTGGAATTGCGGCAAAGTTACGATAAGAGGAATTGCAAAATCGAAGAAAATTTGAGTGTCCGCACTAAAGAGATGCTGTTGTGTGTAATATATTATTAAAGGTACTGGAGATTTTCGGAAACTTGCTCTTTAGGAATCTCCAGCGATAAACACCAGTTATATTTGTGTAGACATGCAAATGCATGAATTATTATTATTATCAATAATAATAATGATACTGTTTTTGCTGTCTAAATGCCGGATGTTGTGTATGAAACCGGAAGTCGGTGTAATCCCTGTTAATTGCTCTCTCGGACCCTAATTGACACCCCACATGGGACAGAGACTCCAGCAGATCCTTAGCCCTTTGTTCGTGTGTGTGTGTGTGTGTGTTCGTGTGTGTGTGTGTGTGTGTGTGTGTGTGTTCGTGTGTTCGTGTGTGTGTGTGTGTGTGTGTGTGTTGGGAGATATCGCCCAGCACCACCCGTGAAAAGAGAACAGGAAACTCTAAGCCCTGCTTAGTCACAGCGTCATATTAATAATGTTATATTTTGGGTTTTCAAGAAGGCGAAAAGCAAATGATAATATCTTAGTGCACGTGTAATGTCAACACCATGTGACAGGAACCTGTTTATGAGTTGGAAAAAAAACAAGAACGTTTCTTTTAACAATGTTCCAGCATTGTCATATTGCGGAAAAATTATGAAAGTCAAAACAGTTTAGGAGTTTTTCTACTTTGAAGGAAGCATAACATAAAGAAAAGGTCTAAAGTAAGGAGTTTTAAACTTTGTAGAATTTAAAAAGTTATTTAAGAATTGATTAATTCAATTACAAATATAATTTGGCAGTTTATATAAATTAATGTATAAATTAATTAGTTATAATTGATTAAATTGATTAACTTTCATAAAACTTATACACAAATATATATATATAGCTATGAATTAACTGTACATTGCGACACGGAAATTCTATGTTTCGAGATAAATTCTCTTCATCAAACAATGTTTGATGTCGGTTGTACAAATGATTTACATTTAAATTTTTTTTAAAAATGTAAATACTTTGTGCAACCATCATCAAACAGTGCCTGATGATGAGAATCTATCTCGAAACCGAAACATAGAAATTTCCGTGTCGCAATGTACAAAGAATTCATAACTCTATAATTATATTAAGCTCTATAATATTTATTACTAGCAGTATAGCCCGGCGTTGCTCGGGTGTAATGAAAGCTTTAAAACTAATCCATGGTCCTGGAGCTCAGACACTTTGGACGTTGGCAAGAAAGACTAAAAAGCAATAGTTGTTTCCAGTTAAAGCGAAACCGTAAACTGAAAGAAAAATGAATGGATGTAAGTCAAATTTTGATTTCCTGGTATCGATATCAAATAAGTTTTTTCATTGTAAACTGAATTTTGAAGGCTAAATAAGTCCTATGAGTAAATGGTATCATGGTTGAGACTAAGAACTACAATTATACCTACCTAGAGCCAAACCCAAAGCAAAAACTAAAATAAAAGGGCTGAAAAAATACAGACATACAGGCAAACATCTTGACATTTATATATATATATATATTATCGATTTTCTGCCCTATTGTAAGAACTGTAACCTTGAAACTTCTGAATATCGTTTCTTATGTCTTTGTATATGAGTGTATCAAATTTGATTAAAATTGGACCACTCCTTCTATAACCCGATTTTTTCGATTATCGATGTTTGATATTTATTGGGGGTATCTCGAAACAAAACCTAGCTAAGAACACTTGCAAATGCTTATAGTACAACTGTGTAAATTTTCAAGAAAATCGGTTCAGCCGTTTCGGAGTCTATAGGTAACGGACACACACACACACACGCACACACACACACACACACACACACACACACACACACACACAGAAACAAAGTTCCATTTATAAATAAGTTTAGAGATTGAGCACTGTTCATATTAAAAAAGATAGTAAAAGCTTGAGTCCTCTTCACCTGGATTTATATATATATATATATAGATAGATAGCTCGATATACCTATATTTAATCTTATGCACAATATAAACAATTAATTATTTCAATGAAATTCAGCCAAACACAGACTGACGTTGACATTTTAAATGGAGTACTTAATGTCTTTCAGACAAAGACACATTGATTGTAAATATTACGTTTTTGGCTCATATTAAAAATGTACTATGTTTTAATATGAACCAAAATACTTATATTTTAGCATCTCTCTCTCTCTCTCTCTCTATATATATATATATATATATATATATATAGTCATCCGCAAACAGATCTGTTTCGCTGTGTCACAGCTCATCAGTACGATTAGACATCCGATTACTTTTACCCAGGATTGAAACCCGACCGAATTGGCGTCAGTCGGCGATTCTACCTCTGAGCTATGGGCGCTCGGTATCATACGCCAATGGCTAGAGCGCTCTAATTCATTACTGAATCAGCGATGCATAGATGCCAGAGTAGCTACTGTTTTTCAAAGTCTCCCGTACTTCCAAAGTGCTCAATTAGGGTGTGAGAGCATAAGTAGTCATATATGACTATTTACGCTCTCACACCCTGATTGAGCACCCGAGAAGAATGGTAGACTTTGATAAACAGTAGCTACTCTGGCATGTACGCATCGCTGATTCAGTAAAATGAATTAGATCACTCTTGCTATTGGGCGCGTATAATTATAATATACACGCTAAAACGTCTGCCTTCTTCTACCGAACGCCCATAGCCCAGAGGTAGAATCGCCGACTGACGCCAGTTCGGTCGGGTTTCAATCCTGGGTTAAAAAGCAATCAGAGTCTAACCGTACTGATGAGCTGTGATACAGCGAAACAGATCTGTCTGCGGATGACTATATATATATATATATATATATATATATATACTACTTCACTCCTAATTCAGTTCTCAACCTAATTTCAAACAGTTTACGGAGAACATTTTTTTAGCTACATTTTGAAAAAAAAAACAAAAAAAAACTTTGAATTTTGGTTCAGTAGAAAAAAAGTTACATCAAAATATGTGAAGTCCGAATAGGGAGACTAACTACATAAGTACATAAGTGAATAACTAACTCTTCTAATAATAAATCCTATTGCTTATAACTTGTTTTCTATTTAATATTTTTGCATGCGGTCTTCAACATTTAAATTCTGATGATATCTTTTATCATTTTTGTCAATCAAATTTTGTTTATCACTTATCATCTTATCAGAATTGATTATCAGAATTAATTCTAAATAATCAATTTTTAAAAATATTTGTGTAATCAACTGCATTAAAAATTTTTCTTTTTAATATTTTTGAATGCGGTTTTCAGCATTAAATTTATATTAAATTAATAGCAATGCCTGGAAAAATCATGAATTACACGGAAAAATGCTCGCATGTAAAGTAATATTCTTAAGATTTTATTAAACCTGGAAAAGTAAAGGACAAGATATTCTAGTGAAGTAAAAAACAAGAAATGTCTTACTTGAAATGTTGCTACTAAAAATAAAATTTGAATAATTTTTTAGCTGCAATATTTTAAGTAAGAAATTCCTTATTTTTGTTGTGTACATCATATAGTCAGTTAGGGATGTGCGTTGTGGTGCAGGGTGTGCGTTGTGGTGCAGTGGATATCGACTCGGAACGACAAATCGGGAAGCCGAGTTCGAATTCGAGTTGAATTCCTTGCATTCACTTTCGCACCGATACCCTTGAGAACGGTATTAATCCGTCTCTTCCCTACAGTTATGGGTTAAATAATAGGACAGAGTGGGTTCTATAGACTTGGTTGGTTGGCGACCCGTCTACCGCAGAAAGCAAGGGCGAGATAATATTCTGTCCAGTCATTCATGTCTCGATAGAGACATTTCACGTATGGCACTTAACTGAATGACATCATATAGGATCTATGAAAAAAAAAAAAAACTTTTTGTTTCTTTTCATGGCTAATTAATGAAGAAAAGGTTTGCGCGTGTAGTGTTCGGTGACGCGTACCGAGAAGAAAATAAAAACGCCAGTCCCGTACGATCAAGCAACGTAGAGTGTGGTCAGTACCTAGATGGGCAATCGCTTGAGAATAGCAGGTGTTCTTCGTGTGGATGGTGAAAAGGATAATGGTTCGGAATTGTTAATGGGAGAGCTGAGTCCTAATTCCAGACGGGTTCGTAATATTAATTTTCGCACAAATGCCGTTAGGAAAAGTATGAATCCACCTCTACCCCCTCCAGTTATGAGTTAGTTAGAATTGAAGCGAAAATCTGTCAATCTATTTAAAAAATATATATATATAAGTTTAAAAAATATATATAAAAATTAAAAAAATATATAAAAATTTAAAAAATATATATAAAAGTTTAAAATATATATATAAAAATTAAAAAAATATATATAAAAATTTAAAAAATATATATAAAAATTTTAAAAATATATATAACCGAAACCAGCAGACGAAAACAACACTACAGTTTTAATTACACTTTACGTTATTTTATCCTTTTAGTTTTCTGAAAGGAATAAACTCACTGAACCTGGTTTCATGGTCTTTTAACAAGATGACAAAATATATTATGCTGTCATGGGATAGCAAATAAGGGCGTGGGTCAGATTTCCTTAAGTGAAATCTAATTTCTCATGCAGAAATTAACCCCCGCATTCAATAGTAGAATTAGTAATGAAGTATTAGGTTACGTAAATAACTTCTGTTTTTTTTTTATATCAACTTTACTCTTCCAGAAAAGAAAAAAGTTCAATTACACTTTATTAAATGATATATATTCGTCTTTACTTACAATGAATTGTTGCCACTTGTCAGGTAGCTCTTCGATTTCACTCAACTCTTGAATTTGGTTTCAGTTAAAGAATTTTTTCTCCTTCAAAGCAGTGTTCGAAAAGGTAAAACTCAGTTGGTTCACGATAAGGGGAGGCCAGACCAGACCAATCATGTTTCAAAATATTTTCACTGTTATACAGGATGGGACAGTGCAACTTACTTATTTGAATTTGGCGCCCTGAAGCGATGTACGATTAACCCAGTGTATTGAGCAGAATAGACGTCATCTGACTGATGTCATCTTTAAAGCTTGTAAAACATAAAATTTAAACGTAATTGATGCTGTTTAAAGAATTACATGTATATCTCCATTCTTTCTTTTTTATGTTCCCTGTCCTTTCAGGACGTAGGCGATCATGGCTTTCCACATCTCTCTGTCCCTGGTGGCTCTTAGCACGCTTTCTCCTGTTGCACCATGCAACCCTCGTTCCGTCATCCACCTGATCAGGTCCTTCAAATATGTTATCCATTGCTTTCCTCTTTCTCTTTTTCCCTCTATCTGCCCTGTTAGTATCAGGTTCTCCAAGCCATTCCTTCCTCATTGCATGTCCCACGAACTTTAGTTGTCTCTTCCTGATGTTCAGTATTAATTTCTTTTTCGTCTCCATCCTTTCCAAAACCTCGTCATTGCTCACATGCTCGGTTCATGATATCCGCAGCATCCTTCTGTAGAACCATATTTCAGCTGCTTCAAGTTTTTCCTTCAGCTTCGTAGATATTGTTCAACATTCACTGCCATATTGAAGAACCGACATCACATAGCAATTCAGTACTCTTAGGTTGTCTTGCGTTGTCATGGAAAACAACGTTTTTTCGTATTGACACATAGTTGTAGACATGTTGCCGTTGCTAGACATATAAATGTGCATTTATTGTTTCATTGTACTTCAAGATCTCTAAGTGAACAATATACCGTTGCCGTTTTTCAAGAAGCTCAGTTTTTGTGGCTAGTTTTGGAGATTTATCCTTGTTAATTTTTAGCGTATAAGAAGTTAATTAGAATCAACTTTATTCTTCACTTTTACAAAAATTCATAATGACGTACGAAATCCTGGTTTTTCCCAAATAGAAAAAGGATTGACCATGTGCTTAAAGAACAAGTCAAACTCAGAATTCGCAAGTCGGTGTTAAAAGGATTTTTGATGAATGGGAGCGACTTGCAAAACCAAAAGGACTTCGCGAGTAAGTGCGAAAAAATCTAGATTACAATAAAAGGACTTCATCAGCTTCAGTCAGTCAGAGCCGGGAGACGAAACGACTAAAATGTAACTTCAACTTCAAATCGCCCCGGAGATAAGGTCAGCTCGCACCTTGTTCTCTTTCTACTTATCTCTTTCAACAATTAATACTACGAATATTTTGTACAGACTCTACCCTTAACCTCTTAATAATGTTTCTAATTGCACATTAACTTCTACAACTCATGTTATTCTTTCCTTTTAATAAATTTCTATTTTATAATTTTAACATGAAAAATGTATATTTTTATTCTTACACTATTCCACACATTCCATCCTTCCGACAACCAACCTTCTGATGAAAACCTTCTGATAAATCTGATGATGATAATTCTGCATAAAACTTGTAAGCTGTAGGGAGTTTGGTTAAGTCTGACACAAGGCCAATCAAAGAAACATTAACCAGCTCCCCAATGGCTTCAAATTTACTACTTTTGCGTTGAACATGGTAAGGTGATGTGAATATAGCGGGTTTGGGAAGAACAGACCAAGCGAGTCCCAAACAATTTTCCTTGTTGTTCTTGCTGTGTGCGGTCTTATGAAAGGGAACAACATTTTCCATTTAATACGCTCTGAACGCTACCGTGCAAAGCAGGAAGGAATTTCAGTGCTTTCTAAATTTATTCTTATCTGCCGTAAATAATTAAGAGTTAGGATAATACATTCGTCATTACAATTGGTTCCCCCAAACGGAGATTACTCATGTTTCAGAGTAAAAGAAATTTAGTTCGCACCAAATTTTCACAGTCGCACGTTAGGTTGAACAGCCCTGCGAAGTCTCCACGCATTGATTAATTTAAAAGCCATCCATCTCATTCACATATGTACACATACATATTAAATTTCAAATTTAATTCAATAGCGGATAAGACAAAAATAAACCACCTCACGTCTGGTATGCATAAATAATATACACAAACCTACATACAGAAGTAACAGTCGGAAATTAAACAGTTTTTTTCTTTGAATATACAAAAATATACAGCTTCAATATCAGAAGAATTTTTGCGATTCCTCACTGAGGCAATATATTATGACCAGGAACATGTAGCAAAACTAAAATTTACAACTTTGTATCCACGGCAATTTAAGTAATATAAGTAATATTTTCTTTGGATAGGCAGAACACCGCAGTTATGGACAAGAAGAGAGTTTTGAGTGACATTGATACAGGCGAAATCTTTATTTTTAGAAAGCTGGATCATTGCATTCCGAAATGACTCGGTTTGTGGTGGTTTTCAAGTTCATATGTGCAGTGGTTTGAGTTATATAAAATAGCAAAACACATTGCAAAGGTAGCGGTCTAAAATGACTTCGAGACTTTTCTGTAGCGCAGGAGCCAAACGAAAGCCTAATGTAACTCTCAATTTAACAGAACAAATTTAATGCACTGCACTTCCAAATTAATCTGTCCAAACGCAACAAAACATATCCATTTTTGAAAAAGACGATCCCATACAATGAAACAATAGATTGTTTATAACAATATAGAACAAAATGGTCTTGAGGAAAACGAAATGGTCCACTGCTAACGGAGTAAGGTTATTATATGCAACTGGTGGGATTGGAAGGGTGTTGTGTAGGTATCACAAGCATCCTTCGCCTCCAAAATCAGACATTGAATTCTAATAAGTACTGTACCCAGATGGATGGATGTGCGTTGTGGTACAGTGGATATCGGCTCGGAACGAGAAACCGGGGAGCCGAGTTCGAATTCCAGTTGAATCCATTGTATTCACTTGCGCGCAAATACCCTTGGGAAAGGTATTAATCCGTCTCTTCCTTCCAGTTATGGGTTAAATAGCAGGACAGATTGGTTTCTATAGCCTTGGTCGGCAACCAGTCTACCGCAGAAAGCAATGGCAACCTACTGCGGGATAATCTTCTGCCCAGTCAGTCATGTTTCAAGAGTGACATGATCGCCCAAGCGTGTATCACGTATGGCACTTAACTGACTGACCCAGATGGATAGATCAAAGGCAGATATCGATGATAAGCATCTCGAATTGGCCAGTGAATTGCGCATCATCTTCCACCAGGACAACGCCGGACATCACATCTCTTTGCAACCCCGGCAGAAATTGGTACAGTTTGGTTGATATATTATACCATAAGTGCTATACTCACCCGACTTTGCAACTTCGAATTACCACTTAATAAGGAGAACTTCTATATTTTTGAAGTCTGCAAAAACATTTAGACCACGTGATCACAGAGAAATCTATCTATATAAGCCTGTTCTTACCTATTTTTCTCTATCAATCGTCTCTTTCTTTCTTTTCTTTTTTTCTATCTCAGCCTGATCCTATCTCTCAACCTATCTCAGACTGTCACATACTTATCTATCTATCTATCTATCTATCTATCTATCTATCTATCTATCTATCTATCTATCTATCTCAGCAAGTTCCGCTTTGACACTTTCTACCAAATTCTTCCAAATTCTAGGAGAATGAAATCATGAAGCTGTCTCAAAGATGGCGAAATATATTAGGAGAAAATGTAACATATGTCGTAGAATAAATCTAGGTACAAATATGTAAATATTTCTTTTGAAAGTTACTTAATAAGCGCTACGAACTATCAACACATAGGGGCAAAACTGCGCATGCGTGCACACACAAACACACTCACACACACATGATGGTATATGCTTATAGGTATATGTATTTGTGTGTATATGAGAATGCTTAACTGTATGACATTCTTCGTAACTATCCAGGCGTGTTCGGCCTTGTTCATTTATTTTATTATTTTATTTTTTTGGTACCGTGTTTATTTTTTTCAAACCACAAGTGTACACCAGTGTCCGGACTGGCTCAAAGGGACGACTATTAAGATTGTAAGACGTGACCGCTGAGATCTAATCACAACGTGGAACAGAGGCCCGTTGTTGCGAAAGACGTCCTGTAACCCAACTTTTGTGGCGACATCATCAGACGAGATCGTCACGATTAGCAACAGCGACTAAACCAACCGTACAACCGGGTGGCAGTTTCACAACTGGGAACGTCGCGACCGTCGGCGAGAACGGGCGTCACATTGGCCAGACGGCCAGCCGGCCTGAGGCGTCACATCTGGTGCCGTTTCGATCAGGATCTGGCCTGAGGGCAGCCGTCCGGCCTTCAGTGTTACTTGCCTATATGTTTGTGTGAATATGTTTTAATGTAAGTGGAGGTTCTATTTTTGACTAACAAATGTATTCAGGGATGAAGATTTTGTTATGGACATTTGTAGATGCATACGTAACTGCATGTGTAACTCAATGCCGCATCTATAAATATGTACTTATGTCAATAATTAGAAGTATGTAATGAAAGCTTTAAAACTAATCCATGATTCTGGAGCTCAGACTCTTTGGAAGTTGGCACGAAAGACTAAAAATCAATAGTTGTTTCCAGTTAAAGCGAAACCGTAAACTGAAAGAAAAATGAATGGATGTAAGTCAAATTTTGATTTCCTGGTATCGATATCAAATAGGTTTTTTCCTCGTAAACTGAATTTTGAAGGCTAAATAAGTCCTCTGAGTAAATGGTATCATGGCTGAGACTAAGAACTACAATTATACCTACTTAGAGCCAAACCCGAAGCAAAAACTAAAATAAAAGGACTGAAAAAATACAGACATACAGGCAGATAAACAGACACACACACAAACATCTTGCCTTTTATATATATATATATTATCGATTTTCTGCACTATTGTAAGAACTGCAACCTTGAAACTTCCCGAATATAATGTTTTATGTCTTTGTCTATCAGTATGTCAAATTTGATTAAAATCGGACCACTCCTTCTATAACCCAATTTTTTCGATGATCGATTTTCGGTATTTATCGGGGGTACCTCGGCACAAAACCTAGCTAAGAACACTTTGCAGATGCTTATAGTACAACTGTTGTAAATTTTCAAGAAAATTGGTTCAACCGTTTTGGAGTCTATAGGTAACGGACACACACACACACACACACACACACACACACACACACACACACACACACACACACACACACACACACAGTTCCATTTATAAATAAGTTTAGATATGTAGTTGAATGAATAGGCATGTTCTCTGAGTAGATTTGATTTGCAGTTTTGTCTGTGATACTGCGATGGTAACGATAAGATGAAAATGTAGATTATGTATACATACCTGATAATCACTTCCGGAACTTATACAGAACACTAGCCACCAACTTCCGCCTCCCATTCGTATCTACTTCCGGCACGTCTGTGTCGATGTTACAAAACCCATTCACTTGTTTTAATAACAGGAGACAAAATCTTTTCTTTTTCCTCTTCTTCTTGTAATAAATTAAGATTTATGATAAGAAGCAAAATGATGACGAAGAGAAAGCGAAAAATTGTTGGGTGGGACGACGATTATGGGTATGTGAGGTGTGAGAGTATATTCACAGGAGAGATTGAAGGCAAGAGGGAGGAGGAAAACAATGTAAAACATACCCCCTTTTTTTTTTAATCGTATCACCCCGAGCAAGGCGGTAACGCCACTGATGTGCAGGGGTCTACATAACAGTGAAAAGATTGGGAAAGAGAAAACCGGAAACCACATCCTAAACAGGAAACAAGGGATGAGCCTCTTAACCTGTTCAATAGACATGGGTGGAGTGTGAACCTGGCGATAGATAGATCTATCTACTCCAATTGAAAAAAAAAATAAAGTGAGAAGATCGGTAAACTGAAGGCCGGAAACCACATCCTAAACAGGGAACAAGGGATGAGCCTCTTCACCTGTTCAATAGACGTGGGTGGAGTGTGAACCGGGCGATAGATAGATCTATTTACTCCAATTGAAAAAAAAGTGAGAAGACTGGTAAAGAGAAAGCCGGAAACCACATCCTAAACAAGGGAACAAGGGATGAGCCTCTTAACCTGTTCAATAGACGTGGGTGGAGTGTGAACCGGGTGATACTCCACCCACGTCTAGAGAGCTTGAGATGGTAGACCGAGGTTTAGGTCAGGATAAAAATAGAAAATTTATTAACAGCTACAAAGGACGGGAGATTGTGGAGAGATCGCCAGCGCCCAAGAATGGGAGGGTACATAGCAGAAGATGTGCGAGAAGAAGAAGAGAAGTTGTAGACAAGTGACGTAGACGGGAGCAAGATATTATATTTAGCAACTGCATTATTATTTATTCTATTTAATATTAAATTGAAAAGTTGAAATTGATTGAATTATTTTTATTTATTTATTTATTTTTAATCATATCACCCTGAGCAAGGCAGTAACGCCACTGATGTGCAGGGGGCTACGTAAGAGTGAAAAGATTAGAAAAGAGAAGGCCGGAAACCACATCCTAAACAGGAAAGAAGGGATGAGCCTCTACACCTGTTCAATAGACGTAGGTGGAGTGTGAACCGGGCGATAGTTTAGACTATCTACTCCAATTGAAAAAAAAAAGTGAAAAGATTGGAAAAGAGAAAGCCGAAAACCACATCCTAAACAGGGAAGAAGGGATGAGCCTCTACACCTCTTCAATAGACGTGGGTGGGGTGTGAACAGGGCGATAGTTTAGTCTATCTACTCCAATTGAAAAGAAAAAAATGAATAAATAATTAAATAAAAAAATAATAAGAAAAAAAAGAAAAATGAAAAGATTGGAAAAGAGAAAGTCGGAAACCACATCCTAAACAGGGAACAAGGGATGAGCCTCTACACTTGTTCAATAGACGAGGGTGGAGTGTGAACCGGGCGATAGTTTAGTCTATCTACTCCAATTAAATGCATATATATTCTCCTTTTATATCAAATCTCCATAATAATACGAAAAATATTTTATCGTCTAGTCGATAAATATTAGTAATTCACTATAAAACATATAGACGTATATGTGTGTAGTTGGTGTAACTAGATATATACCGCTTCAAGTACACGTAGATGGTGTGAGGAACGGGCTCAGTACAAAACAGTGGAAAAGCTATCCACAATATATCTTAGCACATTCCGGAATATCTAGCAAGTGTTAGGCTATAGCCGAATCATGCGCAGACTGTGTCGTTCTTAAGGGTGACTCGGTTTGCTTACACTTATACTGGCATGAACATGTTGATCAATTCAGGTCTCTAGTCTTTGACTGGTTCATCCAATGTATTCAATATCACACTGACATTTAAACTTATACACTATAGAACTAGTTTGAAAGTGGGGCGGACCTTAAGGAGACTACCACCACTTTAAATTTGTTGTTTTTCATTTTTTTTTACTTGACTGATTAGGCAGAAGATTTTCCTGCAGTAGATTACCATTACTTTCTGCGGTAAACTGGCTGCCAACCAAGGCTATAGAACTTTGAAAATAGAATGTTTCTTTTGTTATTATTACTTTACAAAATGTTACAAGGCAACTAGGAAGCCTTTGCTATTGTCAGCCAATAAGAAGAAGAGACTAGCACGGGGAAGAGAGCACAAAAATTGAACACCAGAACAGTTCATTTGATGCACATGTTATTGTGCAGTATTAAAAAAGAACCATTCTATTTTCAATTATAATTATTCACCTGGCAATAAATACTAAAAATAGTATGAAATACATCATTTTCTTTTTAAACATTGGGGTTGCCTAATAATTATGGCCGGTAGTGTATGTAACCGTCTCTACATTCAACAAGAACGGCCAAAATTCATATTCTCCATTTCTACAGTAAGGTATGAAAAGCCGTAGCGTCGTCTATAGAATTAAAAATGGAAAACATATGACCGATGTAACGCATATCTACATCGGAGTTTACGGCATTTGTAAACTTTATACTTGAGACTATAGTTTAACATTTGTCAACTTCATAGTTGAGTCTATAGTTACACATTTGTCAACTTTATACTTGAGCCTATAGTTAAACATTTGTCAACTTTATAGTTGAGTCTATAGTTGAACATTTGTCAACTTTGTACTTGAGTCTATAGTTAAGCATTTGTGAACGTTATACTTGAGTCTGTATTCTTCTATTCGGAAAATAGCTTCTTTCTTAGAATGAATTCTTATCCTTCTGCAAGGTATTGCAGTTAGCCTATTCTAGGCTTCGCTAACAGGACAGAAATGGATTAAATTCTTACGTGTATTTGTGTATGCATGAAATGTCACAGACTCGGAACGAGAAATCGGAGAGCCGAGTTCTAAATTCCGTTGAATTTGTTGCATTCTTTTACGCGCAAATACCATTGGGAAAGGTATTAATCTGTCGATTCTCCCTACAGCTATGGGTTAAATAGAAGGACAGATTGGGTTCGATAGTCTTGGTTGGCAGCCAGTTTACCGCAGAAAGTAATGGTAATTTACTGCAGGAAAATCTTCTGCCTAATCAGTCATGTTTCTATCGAGACATGATCGTGATCGTCAAAGGGTGTTACATGTATGGTATTTAACTGACTGATATGCCTATTTACGCATATGTTCATTCGATTTAAAGGTTTTTTTCGTAAGTTAATCAAAATATACAGACCAGATGAATTTTTCAAAAATTACATACATTAATCTATAATACAAAAAATAGCTGATTCTTTGTCCATCACAAACTGCCTGCAAGTGACTTTTCACAAGTGTATTTAATGCGTATGCGTGAACCTGTGTTGCTCGTGCGTGAGTGACTTATGCGTGCTTGTGCTATTTAATATTCAAACAAACACATACGCACTCAATGTCAATATGTTCCTTATCTATCTATCTATCTATCTATCTATCTATCTATCTATCTATCTATCTATCTATCTACTCTTATATGAGAACGACGTTCCTCTTCTAAATAGCTTACTGAAACATCAGATTTTCTTAGAAAATGAGTCTTGGTTTGGTCTATAACCTTTCAGCATTCACTCAGGTATGCATGCGTCAGAGTCCCTCAGTGCAGGTCTGCTTCTGGCTGATTGTGGTAGCGGCAGCGCCATTTTTGAGGGCAAAAGACGCGTCCTTTCTTTTTGCATTGAATGCTGGTTGTGTTGTTGGAGAAGTTCTACGGCTTCGAGATCAACCTTTCAACAACCTACGTTTTTCGTGCCAACGTTCAAAGAGTCTGAGCTCCAGGTTCATGGATTAGTTTTAAAGCTTTCATTACACCGAGCAACGCCGGGCTATACTATCTATCTATCTATCTATCTATCTATCTATCTATCTATCTATCTATCTATCTCAGTCTGTTCATATCTATCTATCTGTCTATCTATATCATTCTGTTCATATCTATCTATCTATCTATCTATCTATCTATCTATCTATCTATCTATCTATCTATCTATCTACTCTTGATTATATGAGAACGACGTTCCTCTTCTAAATAGCTTACTGAAACATTAGATTTTGTTAGAAAATGAAACTTGGTTTGGTCTATAACTTTTCAGCATTCACTCGGGTATGCATGCGTCAGAGTCCCTCAGTGCAGGTCTTCGCCAGCAGGCGTTTTTCCTTTATTTTTCGACATGCATTCCACCAAGTGTACACTTAAATCTACTGGGTTAGCAAGTATGTGCATGACGTTCTAATTAGAAGACATTTTATAAATAAAATAATAAGCATAGCATTTCAGCGTTGAAGTGGTTTCCTTCCAACACTAGAAATGTAAACAATTAAAGCAATGGGAAGTTTCATTTTCATTGAAAATATTTTTCTCAGCGCTGATTCAAAGATCGTTGACACTGATATCGAAAAAAGGACAAACATTAATTATCAGAAGTCAGAAACAAAAGAAGAAGCAGCCCAACACGTGAATTACAAATAGGAGACACCACAATCAACCAAGTATAACAATTTAAATATTTAGTATAGTGATTTTTCTCAGACCTTTTGCTCAATGAATCTTTTTCGGCTGATCCTGTTCACCATATGTCAGAATCTCATGAGATATTAAATAATCCCAAAGAAGTTTTTAAGTCTCATAAGATATTAAATGATCCAAAAAGCGTCGCTATGTCTCAGAAAACATTAAATATTCTTAAAAGACTTTCTCTGTCTCACAAAACATTAAATATTCTTAAAAGACTTGCTGTCTCACAAGACATTAAACATTCTTAAAAGACTTTCTATGTCTCACAAAACATTAAATATTCTTAAAAGACTTTCTGTGTCTCACAAGACATTAAACATTCTCAAAAGTCTTGCTATGTCTAACAAGACATTAAACATTCTTAAAAGACTTGCTATGTTTCACCAGACATTAAACATTCTTAAAAGTCTTGCTATGTTTCACAAGAACATTCCTAAAAGACTTGCTATGTTTCACAAAACATTAAACATTCTTAAAAGACTTGCTATGTCTCACAAGACATTAAACATTCTTAAAAGACTTGCTATGTCTCATAAGACATAAAACATTCTTAAAAGACTTGCTATGTCTCACAAGACCTTAAATATTGTTAAAAAACTTGCTATATCTCACAAGACATTAAATATTGTGAAAACACTTATTCTGTTTCACAAGACATTAAACATTTTTAAAAATATCACTGTTTCATAAGACATTAAACATTCTCAAAAGAGTCATTATGTTTCATAAGACATTAAATTATTCCAAAAGTATAATTTGATTTATAAAACCAAATGAGAAAATACAATAGGCAACTTTTGAAATCCATCTTGAGAATCTCAGATCTTTAATCGTCGTGAAGCCTATATTTCGTTATTTACAAATATGGATATGCGTGTGTCTATGCATTTGTTTAAGTATGCGTTTGTGTAGCCTTGCAGGTAGTGTGATGGCTACCAACGAGGATATTGGATTCGACTAGACGAGTTCAAATTCTTGGCTATTTATTGCTTTGGTTTCTTCCTGGATCCATGGATCCTTCTCTCTCCCTTCAGCTTGGAGTTAAATAGCAGTTTAGATTGGTTTCTCTAGCCTTGATTGGTAGCCAGTCTAAGAAACGAAATACTTTGAATAGCAAATCGCGAAGAAAGCAGCGAGAACCCACTCCACTATATTTTCCAAGAATGAACGGTAATTTACAGATAAGTGTAGAAATACATCAATGTCTCCGTAACGATGAGATATAACCCCAAGAAAGGCAATAAAGCCACAAAGATGCAACGGGTTACTGAATGCTAGAGAATATGAGAAAATGAACAGATACAGAGCACAATCAAAGAACAATAAGACAAAATACCGATTGACATTGCATTTAAGTTTTCGAAGAACAAAGTTGACTGGGAAGCAAGAAGTCGGAAGATAGTTCTATAAACTAGAAGTGCGATAGAAGAAATTGTTAGCATAGAACTTACGGTTGCATCTAGCCATTTCAACTGTAAAATGATGAGTCCTTGCCGCCAATCTAGTAATAAAGTCTAATAACCATACAGAAAGGTTCATTCGAACAATTACCATAAAATTATTTACTAGGTCCCACCCTTTTACAGTTAAACAAATAAGATGTAACCGTAAGTTCTACTCCAACAGCTTCTTTTCTCGCGCTTCCCGCCTGTGGAACTCTCTTCCACAAGTCTGCTTTCCCGACAGTTACAATCTCCAGGTGTTTAAATGTAGGGTCAATAGACACCTCCTATCACACTAACTCCCAACTATTCTCAGAACACTCTCATCTACCCAACCCTCATTCTCGGTATCCTTACCCGCCTATCACCCACCCTCTGACATTTCCTATATTTAATCATCCTTTCTCCACTCTACGTAGCCCCCTGCGCAGTAGTGGCAGTGACATGCCTTGCTCGGGGTGAAAAAATAAACAAAAAAAAACAAAAAAAAAAGGCACAGAGAAGTTACATTACGGCGATGGGAAAAATACTGAAGTTGAGATGTCAGGTAAGAGCCAATAACATTGCAGATTCTTCTTTGGATTTTCTCAAGAATCTCTAAACATATAGCAGTATTCAAAGCGAGGACGAATAGTAGACTTATAAATCTCTAGGATACAATCTGCCAAATAAATTGTCTAGCACTACACACAAAAACAATACGGGATAAAGGATATCTCGGTTTCCATGCCTACATAGAAATTTAATAATTTAAACATGTTGTGGCTTTGATGTCATGTATATGAAGAAATTATTGATGATCGATCAGTTGACACACATGAGACCAGCTTTATATGATATGCTGGTAGTGTGACAAATATCAGCGCGGAAAGTTAACTCAATGTGCCGAGTTCAAATTAGCCTTTGGTCTTCACTTTCACGATAAAATCCTTAGGAAAAGCATTAAGCAGATTTTCATCCCTTCTGCTAGTGAATAAATAACAGAGTAGACTGGTCTTTATAGAAAGCAGTCTAAGTAAAAGGAAACACTGTAAATTCCAACTTGTGGAGGAGGCAACAGAAAACTATTCCTTTATCTTTCCTTAGAATGTATGGTAATTAAGTGATAATAAAGAAAAAATATCCGTGTAGTGTCATGATCGCCTACGTCCTGAAGGAACATGGTTGGTTGGTGTGTGTGTGTGTGTGTGTGTGTGTGTGTGTGTGTGTGTGTGTGTGTGTGTGTGTGTGTGTGTGTGTGTGTGTGTGTGTGTGTGTGTGTGTGTGTGTGTGTGTGTGTGTGTGTGTGTGTGTGTGTGTGTGTGTGTGTGTGTGTGTGTGTGTGTGTGTGTGTGTGTGTGTGTGTGTGTGTGTGTGTGTGTGTGTGTGTGTGTGTGTGCATGTTACTTCTATTTCTGTATAACATATCCCAGAAAATTAATTTGTGGATATCAGGATTTAGCAGTTTGTCTTAAGGAGACTTTGACATTAATTTATCCTGCCTGTAGACATGTAAACATAGACACACTCACGCATGTACGCGACTACATGCATACAAGCAAGCACTTTTACTCTCACAGACACCCGTAAGCACAACCATACGCAAACGCTAACGCGCACATGCCACATTCTTTTCCTGTCAAAGATATCAATTATATATTTGGAGGTCATTTATTTTCAAACTTTTTTATGGTGGAGGGGGGCTTCCATTTTAAGAAATAAAAACGAGACACCCACTCGTACACACTCCACATGAGTGTATTTGTATGATGGATATATATGTATATTTATCTGTGTGTAAGCTGCGTATGTGTATGAGCGCGTGTTGAAATCTATCTATCTATCTATCTATCTATCTATCTATCTATCTATCTATCTATCTATCTATCTCAGTCTGTTCATTATCTATCTATCTATCTATCTATCTATCTATCTATCTATCTCAGTCTGTTCTATCTATCTATCTATCTATCTATCTATCTATCTATCTATCTATCTATCTATTAAAGAAACAGAGAGAGAGAGAGAGAGAGAGAAAGAGAGAGAGAGAAAGGTGGGGGGTACATAAGCGTATAAATATATATATGTATACACAATTAACGGTTGTCATGTTGAGAACAGCTCTAAAAATATTCCCTTGCTTCCTGTCAAATCGACCCAAGAAAATGATTACGACAATGATTAACCCTTAGCTATTTAAAGATTTGACAAATATATTTATACTAGCATCATATCCCGGCGTTGCCTGTGCAACTTAGAACATTTATTAGTAGGAGAAGAGGCCAATGAGAGGAGTAGATGGAAATCATTTATTGAAAGTTGGAAAGGAGAGCTGAGGCTGTTGGTAACCATTTTCAGCATTAAGAAGAAGGCATTGAATGCATGTTGCTGTAGTATTCGAACGGAGTATAAAGTGTCGTTTTAGTGCCGGTCATACTTTTGTCTCCTTCTAAAGGGGGAAAGAATTAAATAATTAAATTAACGATTGACACTTATTTTTTACACATTTTGTTTTTGTTTGAAAAAACACTTTTTTAAAAAATATTTCTTTTGTTTCAAATTTACGGGGAAAAATATTCACATTTTTTTTTGTTGACCAAATGAATTTTTAACACGTCGGAGTAAAAATGAAATATAAAGGCTCATTTTTTAAAAAATTGTTTTAATAAAAAATATTTTAGTCGCGTTTGACACGTGTGATTTGAATTCTGTGACGTAATCTAGCAACCACCTTAGATCTTAAATGTTTTACGGAGCTAATGTAAACAATCTGCACCATTGGCCAAAAAGTGCGAAAGGGAAAATTGCTTTCGACCTGGCTTCCCTGTAGATGAGTGTACCTAAAAAGTTTGAATGGCGTAGCTTAAAAAATGTAGGCGTGCATAGGGAACAGTCACACACAGACTCACAGATTGCCTTTTATACATATAGATTAACCGATCCCGACTCTTTCTTTCTTTCTTTCTTTCTTTTATATATATATATATATATAGGAAGAGATAGAGAGAAAGAAAGAATGTGTGTGAGTTGAGATTTTAGGTACCTTCACTCATTTTCGATAACTAACTTTTAAATTGAATTTTTAAAAATAAAAAGTTTTCTTGAAACATTTATTTTTGTTGTAATTGAAAGCTAAATGATTAAACTTACAAATTTCTAGTAAGATAAAATACTCTGATGTATTTCAAACAGAAATTATATTGATTGGAATATAACATTTTGAGACTTTTAAAAATTTCTTTCAATTTTTCAGCCATTTTTGAACGATCAACGCATTTGTAAACAAAAGATAATTTTCGGGTTTAAAAATCTCGCAAAGTAAAATATACATTTGTGATACGTTATTTTTGAAAAATTAACAAATTCAAAGTTAAATAATCTGATTTACACAAGTATTACTTATTTATAGCACAGAATTTAGAATAAAACTATTTTTAAACGTAGTAGATTGATCTTTCTGACTTTCCCCTCATATATGTGATGACAGCCAGACAAATGCGAAATAAGTGTATGGCACCCGGAATTGACAAAATTGTTACATTTTTTCCTGTAAGGTGGGGACCGTGAAACACATGACCTTTTAATGTACATAAAGAAATTACCATAAAAAATTCAAATACATAAAAAAATAAAAAAATTACGAAAGTACGATGATTTGTATTAAACTTTTCAATTTTCGATTAGTAAATATATAATAATAACTAAATAGCCTAACGCTAACAAATCTTTGAAACTTTATAAATTATTATAAATAAAAAAATAAAAATAATTATTTTAAAATTTCATTATTAATTGAGAATTTTTTTTCTTCAGACTATAATGTCCTTAATATATATTATTTATTAAAGCATTTAAAAGTTTATCAAATTAAAAAATATAGTTTTATTGCATTTTTGGAAATAAAAGCAAAATGTTTGAAAAAAATAATAAATGCTTTAAATTCGCTAATGAGTGCTGCGTTTAAATAATAAGGCTAATTTTCTTAATAAAATTTAATTTTTTCAAATTTCATAAATTTACGTGGAGGCGGGAGTAAGAGCCGTAAAAATATTTTTACCAAGAATTTTTAAAATAACTTAAAAAATAATTTAATGAATTTGTGAGAAAGTTCTGATCTTTTCTCATAATAATAGCAGAAATATTTTGATGGAAAAATTTCGTTTTTTAATAAGTTTGGGGTCTTTTTTCTTCATACTATGCTGTTTTATAAGTGATTTAGTGGAGGTACCTTATATATATATATGTGTGTGTGTGTGTGTGTGTGTGTGTGTGTGTGTATTTGTGCTTTTTATATATATATATATATATATATATATATGTGTGTGTGTGTGTGTGTGTGTATTTGTGCATATATATATATATATATATATATATATGCACAAATACATCTGTGCATATATATATATATATATATATATATATGCACAAATACACACACACACACAACACACACACACAGAAGGTAAGATAAGTAATTTGACGCCATTTTAAATTCTTAAATTCACGCATGCGCATCGTTTGTTTTTGTTTTTGTTGACTATACAGCATTGTAGAGTCAATAGGGCGCTGTCTTTTTAGAATAAGAACATCATGACACACTTCACTACGGTATAAATTTGGAAACGGCTTAACACTAAGAACTACATCAAGTGTTTTGAGGACGTAGTGCTTCCCTGGGTCAAGAGGGAGGCTTCTGTAAGACATTATGTCTGGCAACAGGACACTGCACCATGTCACACAAGCAGGAGAACCCAGCCATAACTGTCAGACAATTTCTGTGGCAACGAAAGTGCACACAAATGTAAGAGGTGATGTTACAGCAGAAATTATATATATATATATATATATATATATATATATATATGCGTGTGTGCGTACATATATATTATAATCGTATCGCCCCAAATGTTGTGCAATATATGAGTGTGTGTGTGTGTGTGTGTCTTTGAGCGTGTGAATGAGTGTGTGTGTGTAAGGTGTATTTAGGAATCAATAATTCTTTCAGACATGTTTCTTTCAATAATATCGACAATATTATTTAAGCTAAGAAAATACACGACACATACAATCCTTTAAAAAATTTAACAAGTTTGGACACTATTTTGTGAAAAAAATATTAATAAATATGATCTTTGTTAGATTTATCGATTATATTAAACAACTAATTCGGAAATCGGGAAAGCTTAATAAAAAATTGGCTCAACAAAACGTGATATTATCCAACGAATCATGTCTTATATATATATATATATATATATATATATATATATATATATATTCTAAGCATAAACTGTTAAATATAAGAGACAATGAATGTCTATTATGTTTAATCATGAGCCGTTCTAAACATCGTATTTTGGTTTTAATTTCAGGTGAAAAAAAAGACAAAAATTCTCGAAAATTTGGCTAATTTTTTATTAATTTGGTTCTAAGATTTCTAAGTTCTATCTATCTATCTATCTATCTATCTATCTATCTCTATCTATCTATCTATCTTAGTCGTTCTAATCTATCTATCTATCTATCTATCTATCTATCTATCTTATCTATCTATCATTATCTGTTCATAATCTATCTATCTATCTATCTATCTATCTATCTATCTATCTATCTATCTATCTAATAGTTCGTCTATTTTATTTATCAACAATCTAGTAATGAAAGTCATTATTAATGAGAGTTTGTTTAAAGTTTTTTTTTTAATTTAGTGTAAAAAATCTTTTTCGTGGAAATTTATCTTTTGCCCAATTTCTTGAAAAAGGCCGCAGCGTACAACGGCGGAAACATCGTACAAATGGCAACAAAGATAAGGACAATAGTCCGAATAATGTAAATACTATATATATATATATATATATATATATATATATATATATATATATATATTGATTCCAACTTGTGTATTCATGTTAGCGGTACAGTTTTGATATTGATTTGATTGTATTAAAGGCATTTTTCATGAGATTTTATTTAGGCCCATTAAATTCTAAAAATCTTTTGATCCGCTTGTCCTAGCCAATATTATACAAAGTAGATTGAAGACAGTGTTGGTGATTGTATGATAAGATAAAGGTGGCGGAGTGGGGTTGGCAAGAGTGTCTGCCCAAATTTCAAAAGCTATTAAACTTATCGATCTTGTTTCAAGCTATCACCAAAAGTATTCCTGATAAAAAAAAATGTGACTATTATTTTTATTTTTGTTTTTGCCTGTTCTCTTCATAGTTTACAAAACATAATTTTCATGTTACTCTATAATGCCAGAGACTTCCATCGATAGAGGTATTTCAATCGTAATCACCGACTGCGGGATATGTTTTACCCTATCAAGGCTATATTTTTGACACTGTATTGCAAAACTTCAATTTAATTAACTTTTACAAGAAATCTGCGAAATTAATGTCACAAATTTCGTCTTGGTCTCTGATATTTATTTATTTATTTATATTTACTTATATTTAAGTACAAATGCTAGTCTATGGGAGTAAATCCAGACAGATAACCCGGAGTGGAGCCCCGAAGGCGGTTGGCTGTCAACACTATTTTTCGATAACTCCAGCAGTCAAGAGGTCCACAAATGTAATGACCTTTATTTGATCTTGTCGGTACGGCCAAAGGAGTAGGGTATGTAAACTGGGCAACGCACGGCCACCTTATAAAATCACCAATCTAGGAGAAGGAAAATTCTGAATTATAACCACACTAGCAGTATAGCCCGGCGTTGCTCGGGTGTAATGAAAGCTTTAACACTTATCCATAGTCATGGAGCTCAGACTCAGCCTAAAGAATATCTGTGTGAAGTTTGGTGAGAATCGGATAAAAATTGTTAATTTGTATAAAGGACATACAGACAGATAAACAGACGCACACACAAACATCTTGACTTTTATATATTTATATTATCGATCTTTTTCACTATTGTAAGAACTGCAACCTTGAAACTTCTGAATATCGTTTCTTATGTCTTTGTCTATGAGTGTATCAAATTTGATTAAAATCGGACCACTACTTCTATAACCCGACTTTTTCGATTATCGATTTTCGATATTTATTGGGGGTACCTCGACACAAAACCTAGCTACGTACACTCGCAGACGCTTATAGTACAACTGTGTAAATTTTCAAGAAAATCGGTTCAGCCGTTTCGGAGTCTATCGGTAACGGACACACACACACAGACACACACACAGACAAAGTTCCATTTATAAATAAATTTAGATAGATTAGATACCACATTGTAGGTCTTGCCTCTTTAAGTTATGAGAGGAGTGTTATGGGACCTACCTTTGGTACCATAATGAACTCTTCTCATGACTATAAATATAGGAAGACTGTCTCAAGTGGACGTTCAGCAATTGACGATTGACAGAGGAGTTGAGTTGGTCTCTACTTGAGAGTAAGCCTGACGGGTAATACTTTTACTTGTTTTTCGTAAATATATCTTTCTTTCACAAATACTCGAGTTGTGTTTTCTTCCGCACCTATTCTAGTCCAGAACAAGGAGGGACAGGATAGCATCAGCATTCTAGGTGCAAAAGGAACCGGCAAACCATTGCACTATTCTGCGTCGAGTGTCACCAGGAACCCCCATTGGGAAATGGAGGGGAGAGATAAATAACCACCTTGACGCTAACTGAATAAATGAATGAAGTATAAAATGATGAAAATTCCGAACTGACAATGTCTTTGGATTTTGAAATGAAAATATGTTTTTAATGAGTTTGGCATATAAGCACGAGACTGATACCGACTTTTCAGCTTGTTTTTTTTGTCACATTTGGCTGTGCGTTGTGGTGCAGTGGATATTGGCTCGGAACGAGAAATCGGGGAGCCGAGTACGAATTCCAGTTGAAATCCTTGCATTCACTTACGAACAAATACCCTTGGGAAAGATATTAATCCGTCTCTTCCTTCAAGTTATGGGTTAAATAACAGGACAGATTGGGTTCTATAGCCTTGGCTGGCAACCAGTCTACCGCAGAAAGCAATGGCAACCTACTGCGGGATAATCCTCTGCCCAGTCAGCCAAAGAGTGCATCACGCATGACAATTAACTGACTGGTTATTAAGTGACTAAGTTAGTCTTGCATTAACATTTAATATTTAATGAAGGCTTGGTAATAAATAGAGATAGTTTTGAATATGACGACGTCATGTTAAATTCTTCTGTAAAATTTACAACAAACACACTTACTCTAAGGTAATATCTGACCTTTTCTTAAATTAATTTAATTACTGCTGGTTACTTTACCAATGTTCAAGTTCAGCGATTGCCTATTTAAAACTGACGAAGGTAAATTTATATTGATAAACAAATCCATATTTGGCCTGATATTGCATTTCTTAGGTACTCAACAACGATCGAGCTCATTATTTAAGTATTTAAGTCTAGTATGCTAAACACTGCACTATAATGAACTAGCAGTATAGCCCGGCGTTGCTCGGGTGTAATGAAAGCTTTAAAACTAATCCATGGTCCTGGAGCTCAGACTCTTTGGACGTTGGCACGAAAGACTAAAAATCAATAGTTGTTTCCAGTTAAAGCGAAACCGTAAACTGAAAGAAAAATGAATGGATGTAAGTCAAATTTTGATTTCCTAGTATCAATATCAAAGAAGCTTTTTAGTCGTAAAATAAATTTTGAATGCTAAATAAGTCCTCTGAGTAAATGGTATCATGGCTGAGACTAAGAACTACAATTATACCTACTTAGAGCCAAACCCGAAGCAAAAACTAAAATAAAAGGGCTGAAAAAATACAGACATACAGCGAGATAACCACACACACACACACACACACACACACACACACACACACACACACACATCTTGCCTTTTATATATATCATCGATTTTCTGCACTATTGTAAGAACTGCAACCTTGAAACTTCTGAATATTGTTTCTTATGACTTATGTCTATGAGTGTATCAAATTTGATTAAAATCGGACCACTCCTTCTATAACCCGATTTTTTCGATTTTCGATTTTCGATATTTATCGGGGGTACCTCGACACAAAACATAACTAAGAACACTCGCAGACGCTTATAGTACAACTGTGTAAATTTTCAAGAAAATCGGTTCAGCCGTTTCGGAGTCTATAAATAACGGACACACACACACAGACACACAGACACACACACACAGACAAAGTTCCATTTATAAATAAGTTTAGATATGTTTTAAATTAAGTAATTAAATGGAAGCCATCAATTCAGTTTGTTTATTACTACGATGGATATTGGAACATGTAGATATATATGTATATATATGTGATGCTGACACCCTTAGAGTTATTTGAGATTAACGAAAAAAAATAAAAAATAAATCACAACTGGTGGAACATCAAAAAGCAGAACGATGACGGAACTCAGCTCCATATGTTCCTCCGCCGAATGTTTAACCGGTGCGATGATTAACATTCCAGATTGTTTTGCAAGCAGAAATATGTCATAAATAAAACTCTTGTCTGCTTAGTAGCTAGTGTCGGGTTTCGTAAAATTTGATTGCACAGAAAATCCGAACTTACACACACCTATACCTTTTCATAAGCCAATAAAAAAAGTATATACATTTTTATACATTCACTAATAAAAATGCTCTTTTTATAAGACAGTTGGCTCACTAAATTTTGCCATGTGCTGACGTCGATGAAAAGAAAATAGATACAACCTCTTATTTATTGACTAATCAGGAGCAAAGAAAAAGAAATGTAAAAGTTGATCCATTTCTATTCTTCCCAAACGTATAAATACGTGTGATTTTTGCCTTTTCTTTTCAGAGAGCTGCATTTTCTTACTCTTTCACCTTCTCTTTCGCGCTGCGTTCATTGTTTCTCTTTCTTCCCATATACAGCATGGAGGGAATAGGGATGATTAACACTTACGTACGTGGCATGGTGGGTCCTACTTGTAAAGGTCAGGAGTAATGGGACTAAGGGATGTAACTCACCAGAACACATGATATGGAAACAGTGTTACGAGCATGCATTTATATATATACAAAAATAATATTAATAATGTCTAAAAATTATAGTAAATGATTCTATTGAACCCTACTTGTTATTACAAAAAAGTTTTAATTCATGAAGTAGTTGTTAAATTGAGAAAATAGGAATAGAACGTTTTGGAAAATTGTAGAATGTTCGAGTAAAATCGAGAGAATTCGAAATGTTCTAGAAATATGCAAATTAGGTGTTAGCTCCTAGGTTTTGGGAAGAGAGATGTGAGTTGTTAAAAGGATTTGCTGACATTATCAACTCCGGCTTTGATTCAAGGATTTATATCCAGCCTAAAGAATCTCTAAGAAAAGTTGCCGACCAACTAAAACCTGAAAGAGAAACTCATGGAACTAAAAGGGTAAATAGATTGTTTTGACCTTTTCATTGACCATACTGGACATTATTCTTTATATACGCATTTAAGGATTTCCAAAAACGTATAGTACTTAAACTACTTCGCTAAATTAACAGGGTAAAGATACTGACCATTCCTTCCCCTTCGTAACACTTCGACTGCTTGTAGTAAACTCTACGTTTCTGTTTTGAATGCAAAAAATAAATTGTAAATTTTGTATATATATCATTTTGCGTTTATCGTAAATTAAATATTTGTATGTGATTTAACTCTGAGTTTTATTCAATCATTTTTTTTTCTTTTGTTACACTTAACACGTAATAATAGCGAAACTCGGAGCTCATGACTTTTCTTCTGTTGGAAAAAGGTTGTAGAGTGAAAAATAACTCATCAACCACAGGACTGTGTAGACACCTTTAAACACTATCAAGACAGGCAAGTGAGGAGAGGGTAGCTCCAACCCAAATATGACAACAATACTCCATATTTTGGTCTAATCTAGCTCTTGTAAAGATAGAGTATAGCATGGGGAATCAGATACTTATGGATCGGTTCAATGAAACAATCTTTTTTTCAGTATTTTTAGTGACAGTGAAGGATCGGATATATAAGTTCCACTTGAGACCTTTTAACTGAAACAGTTGAAGTATTGTTCGTTTATAATTACTTATGAGAAATAAATACTATACGTAAAATTTCACTGTTCAGGCGGAGACGTTAGATGCATGAAGGTAAAGTAGATTTTAAGAGGAAAAGGTAACCAGATTCTAACCAGAGAACAATGGATAAACCACTACTTGTGTTCAAAAGATCAGGGAGAAGTACGAACCGGGTATAGGGAAACCTATCGACGCCTATTTAAAGAAAAATAAAGAAACTTCCGTTCTTTGAATAAAATTTCCTAACTTTGAATAAAATTCCAGGGTTTAGTTGGAAACATTAGAAGTTTATTTTTTTTCTTTTACTTAATGAATTTGAACTATTTATTTAGATTTTAATATTTGCTTGCACTCACCGTCAGATTTTTTTAATCATATCACCCCGAGCAAGGCGGTAACGCCACCGATGTGCAGGGGGCTACTTAAGAGTGAAAAGATTGGAAAAGAGAAAGCCGGAAACCACATCCTAAACAGGGAGCAAGGGATGAGCCTCTTCACCTTTTCAATAGACGTGGGTTTAGTGTGAACCGGGCGATAGTTTGGTCTATGTGCTCCAATTGAAAAAAAAAAAAAGAAAAAAGAAAAAAAAAGAAAACAGTGAAAAGATTGGAAAAGAGAAAGCCGGAAACCACATCCTAAACAGGGAACAAGGGATGAGCCTCTTCACCTGTTCAATAGACGTGGGTGGAGTGTGAACCGGGCGATAGTTAGATCTATCTACTCCAATTCAATTTACCTATTCAATTAGGGGCGAAGGATACACTCTCTGCAATGGCTTGCAGCGAGGTAACTAAAAAAAATGGCAACTTGTTTTCTATACTTGTGTACTCTCTTGCAAATTGGACGGATTCGTTTTTTGACTCATGTGCAAAATGAACCGATTTATACCATTTTTTGACTTGCGCACAAATCGAACGTATCTTAAATCCTTTAACTCTCATGCAAATCGTATTTATATCTACGAGTCTATTGTTTATCGAAATGGCAAAATTCAGCATCAAATAACCTCGAAAAGATTGATATGGAGTAAATCAAACCAAACCTTGCTCTTAGATAGAAAAACGAATATTATCTGTACTGCCATCAATGTGTTCGTAAAGTAATGAATACCTATTTTTCTTAAGATCATATCACCATGCAAGGTAGCGAAGCCACAAGTGGTTACTTAGGCTGAAAGAATAAGAGAAACATTAAGTAGCGAGAACAACAGAAAAATAATCAAGAAGACTAGACGAAAATAACGACCGGCATTGCATTTAAATTTTTGAAGATCAAAGTTGGTTGAAAAGCATGTATTCAAAATAGAGTTAGAAAGTTAGAAGCGCGAGAAAAGGAACTGTCAGCGTAGAACTTACGGTTACATCTAAGCAATTCAACTGTGAATTGGTGAGACCTTGCCGCCAATCTCGTACTGCGCTTAAATTCATAAAGTCTAGGTACCATTGCGTAGAGTTCACCCGAACAATTATCATGAAAGTATTTATAAAACATCGCACAAGGGAACTACTTCACAGAGGTGGGATAGTGGCTGATGCCGAGACGTCAGGTCAGGACCAATAATACTCTAAATGCACATCAGGAGAACCAGGGCATGTGTGGCAGCTTATAAAATCTTATTCAATAATTATGTAACAGCAACTGATATAAACCTAGAAAACTTCAAACATAAAAGCGACTGCGGCTCTCATTGGATTATTGAAAGGCTGAACTAACGTTTTCAAAAGAAACTCTCCGTAGACCCTTGATGAGTCTGACGAGGCTCGCGCGGTTGCTCTGGACATCTCCAAGGCTTTCGACAGGGTTTGGCACCCTGGCCTCCTATGCAAACTACGCGGTTATGGTATTACCGGTCGCCTGCTTGACCTAATCCAATCTTTCTTAAATAACCGCAAATTGAAGGTCGTTCTGAATGGGCATGTCTCTTTGTCCTACAGCACGAATGCTGGTGTCCCACAGGGCTCTATCCTGGGCCCAACGCTCTTCCTTATTTTCATCAACGACCTCCCAGATGAGATCAAGTCCCAAGTAGGCATCTACGCAGATGACACTACAATATACTCCCGCTCCAGTAAGAAACCTGTCGTGGCGGACAGACATAATCTCGCTGCTGACCTTGAGCGGGATCTACACTCTGTGGTGAACTGGGGCAAGAAGTGGCTTGTCAACTTCAATTCCTCTAAGACCAAGCTCTTGTCTGTCAACCATTACAGGCAACCTCTTCTGCCTCCCATAAGCATGGACCAGGTGATTCTCCCGGAGAGTAATACACTACGCCTCCTCGGACTTACCCTATCCTCAGACCTCAAATGGAACCACTATATTGAATCCATAGCAAAATCTACTGCTAAGAAGGTTGGGTCACTATGTCGATCCAGGATGTTTTTTCCACCTGAATCCATCCTGCATATATACAAGTCAACCATCCGTCCGTGCATGGAGTACTGCTGTCATTTATGGTCAGGTGCCCCTGCCGTTCTCCTCAGTGTTCTTGACAAGCTCCAAAGGAGAGTCTGTAATGTGATAGGTACTGATCTGGCGACTCGACTTCAGCCACTTTCCCATCGTCGAAATGTGGCCTCCCTCTGTCTCTTCTATAAATATTTTCATGGCTTCTGCTCGGATGAGCTTAAGTCACTGATGCCTCCTCAACAGGTGTTTACCCGTGCAACCAGACTGGCAACTGGGTCCCACCCATTCACAGTCAGGTTAGCCAAATGCAGACGACAATTCTACTCCTGTAGCTTCCTCTCTCGCACTTCCCGCCTGTGGAACTCACTCCCGTATTCTTGCTTTCCTGACGGCTACAACCTCCAGAAATTTAAATGCAAAGTTAATACTCATCTACTAACCACTGGCCTCTAGCTCTCTCCCCTCCCCTGTATAACCTTCCCTTTCTCTCCTCCCATGTATCTGTCATCGCACCTTCTTTCTCAGTTTTCTATTGTTCCTTTCTAACTAGTTTGTACTCCTCACTCTTTTCTAATTAATCTTTTTACATTTATGTAACCCCCTGCACATCAGTGGCGTTTCCGCCTTGCTCGGGGTGAAATGATTAAAAAAAAAAAATCAATCGCATGTAGACAGATGTACTAACCGTTACTCTATAACACCGTCATAAAATTTAGGTTGGAGTGTACATCTATCTATCTATCTATCTATCTATCTATCTATCTATCTATCTATCTATCTATCTATCTATCTATCTCGTACGCCGATAGCACAGTGGTAAGATGTCCGTCTGACGTAAAATGAGTCAGTTTTTAGTCATGATCAAATTAGATCAGAACTCAGTTGTATTAAAAAGTGTTCAATACAATTATATTGTAGAACTTTTGAATATTTTTCATTTAGAAACGAGTTATTTCTCGCACTTTATATATATATACAAAAATATACTTTATATATATATATATATATATATATATATATATACAAAAATATACTTTTTTGTATATATATATATATATCTATATACAAAAAAACGTGCGAGAAGCCGCACACGTTTCTTTTAAAGTTTAAACGTTTAAACGAAACGTGTACGGCTTCTCGCACTTTTTTTTGTATATATATATATATATATATATATATATATATATATATATATATATATATTCCGTGCCGTGGGTTGTGTGTCTATGAAGGTACTGGAGAAGGAAGAGGCTTTATATTACGTGTATACGAGGAGTGGGGGCACGGTAGTTAACGGAAAAAAACTTACTTTGTTTGCATATAGCGTCTGGGCGTGTGTGTGTTTGCTGAGGAAGCTGACACACTGTGTCATGTGTTTCTGAGGGAAGAAACCTGTGTAGGAGGGCGACTATCTCCCACTGTCTAATGCACACACACACACACACACACACACACACACACACACACACACACACACACACACACACACACAAATGAAACATCCCCGTACATAACGTTGTAACTATGATGCAGTATCTAAGAATTCCAGGTGATATTATTGCAGTTGAAGCGGTGGGTTGGAATTTATGAACTTTATTTAAAGGTCATTGGAGATATTGAAACATAACAAAGGATGAGCCGTTAAATTTCAGAGTCAAGGTTAAAAATCTAAGTTCTAAAAATTGTAAATGGATTATCTCCCTTGACTTGAATTTTGATAATTACATCACGCGTTTGCGAAGCAATATATTTTTTAAACTTTTGCCCATAACGTTAGAAAAAGGCTAGGCGTTCACTTCTGTTTGCTTACTTTTTGTCTAGACTTCTTCTTTATGCGCCATGTCACTTCAGAACGTTGACGATCATGGCTCTCCACAATTTCCTATCCTTCATAGCGCTTAATAAATTTCGTCAATTTTCTTTCTCTTCTAATCCTTGTTACACCATCCATTTACTCAAGATCACTAAGTAGGTTATAGGTTTTTTCTTCAGTTCACCTTGCTTTTAATCTGTCCTGTGAGTATCAAATTTTCCAAGCCGTATTTCTTCGTTATGTGTTCTAGATATTTCAACTGTATCTTTCTGATGTTAAGTATAAGTTTACTTTTTGTTTCTATTTTCTCCAAAATATCGATTTTGGTTATATTTTCGGTCCATGGTATCCTCAGCATCCTTCTGTAGAACTATATTTTTGTTGCTTCATGTCTCTTCTTCATATTTGAGGAGGTTTTACAGTATTTACTGCCGTATATGAGGACTGATATCACGTAACAGCTTAGTACTGTTTTTTTGTTTCTAGCGATGCAAAAGTCTTTAAATGAGTTTCAATTACATTTTGCGGGAGGGTGGTGTGTAGATCAAAGAACAAACTTTTTCCAATAACATTAGAAAAAGGTTGTGTATTCACTCATATCTGTTTATTTGATTGTCTCGACAGTACATCCAGAAGTCGTAAATGAATTTCAATTATACTTTGACGAATGGTGGAGCGTAGATTAAAGAACAATCAATTAAATTCTATGACGGAGTGAATGAATCTTTTTGATTTTGTTAACATAGTAATAGAGAAATAAATTCAAGTATTTTTTTTTAATCATATCACCCCGAGCAAGGCGGTAACGCCACCAATGTGCAGGGGGCTACGTAAGAGTAAAAAGATTGGAAAAGAGAAAGCCGGAAACCACATCCTGAACAGGGAACAAGGGATGAGCCTCTACACCTGTACAATAGACGTGAGTGGAGTGTGAACCGGGTGATAGTTTAGTCTATCTACTCTAATTGAGAAAAAAAAAAATGAAAAAGAAAAAAAGAAAAGCGAAAAAGTTGGAAAAGAGAAAGTCGGAAACCACATCCTGAACAGGGAACAAGGGATGAGCCTCTACACCTGTACAATAGACGTTCGGTATAGTCTGGGGTATGTAACCTGATTGATTTGTTTTTAGTGACCATGATGTATGAGCAAACGAGAACATTCTGCCCAGTAGAACAAGTAAAGGGTTCAGTTCAGAATTTCCTGTAGGTTACACAGATCGATATACACCCGAAGAAGGCTGAGAGCACAACGGTCGAAATGTTGGTATAAAAACAAAGAAGATGAAGACAATAGACCAAATATAAGTAGTGCAAAAAATGTTATGATCGCTAATTATAACCAAACCATTTAAAGGAAATTATCATAATGAAGTCCGCTTACGCCTTAAGCAACGTCGGGTCTGGTCACTACGTAGATGGGTGACTGCTTGGGAATGCCAGATACTGTACACTTAGATGTGTGAATGATGTAACAGATAACGGATCAAAATTGGAAATCGGAGAGAGTTTGAATTCCAGTCGCGTTCATTATATTCACTTACGCGCAAATATAATGGGAAATATATAAATTCACCTCTTTTCTGCCCAACTATGGATTAATTAGTATGATTTGTACCAGTTAATTTATTATCTCTAAAAATTCTTTCAATCAAAAAATATTTTCTTGTTTTAATTGACCTGTGAAAGGTCGATAAGCCGCAAAAAATAAATCACTCAATCAATGCTGTTTATACGTTAACGACATGCAAAAGTTCTTTTATACGTTAACGATATGTAACAGTTATTTTATACGTTAACGACATGCAAAAGTTCTTTTATACGTTAACGACATGTAACAGTTATTTTATACGTTAACGACATGCAAAAGTTCTTTTATACGTTAACGACATGTAACAGTTTTTTTATACGTTAACGACATGTAACAGTTATTTTATACGTTAACGACATGCAAAAGTTCTTTTATACGTTAACGACATGTAACAGTTATTTTATACGTTAACGACATGCAAAAGTTCTTTTATACGTTAACGACATGTAACAGTTATTTTATACGTTAACGACATGCAATAGTTTTTAATTCCTTCTTTTTCTGAAACAAGAAACTGAGGAAAACCGCTATTTTTACAAATAAATAAATGATGGAATCCTTTAGAAGTAATTGAATGAACACAACCTTTGTAGATGCTTCTCACTTTGATTTCAAACCAACTTGCTATTTTTTTACGAATATGTCTTAACGAGCATCCCTGACGAAATTTCCATTTATCTCCAGACTTGTACTACAATCTTTAGGTAAAACCTATAAATGCTTATTAACATTTTAGTGGCTTTAAAAAAAATCTCAAATGCTTACTTGCCGCTAATCGTGACAACATGAGAGTATTATTAAAATAGAAGTTTATTGATTGCAAAGTGTGCTTACAGAATTGCACCCTTTTGCTAAACAGATTTTAAGCTTCTAAAGTGTGTACGATGATATAAAATAACCACTTTTGAAGAACGAGACAATAAAAATATCGTCAGCAAACGAATATAAAAATCGCCACGATAGAGTTGGGCAATATTTACATTGGGCAATGTGCAAACATTATGGAAAAACTGTAAACAAACACTGGTATGAACATCATCCAGCACCGGTTACAGAAATAGAAGATGTAACCATTCTATGGGATTACACCATCTACACAGACAGAAAAATTGAAGCAAACAGGCCAGACATTATTGTTAAAAACCAGAAGGAGAAAACTTGTCTATTAATTGATATGGCTTGTCCAGCGGATTGTAACATAGCAATCAAGGAATTTGAAAAACTGTCAAAATATAAAGACCTGGAAATTGAAATAGAAAAAATGTGGAAATTGAAAACAAGAGTTGTGCCAGTGATAGTAGGTGCACTTGGAATGATAAAAAATGGAACAAAACAACACATTGAAAGAATCCCTGGAAACCCCAGCTTAAGAGATATACAAAAAATTGTCTTATTAAGTACAGCCCACACACTAAGGAAAACGTTATCTATGTAATGCTGGGGATGATAGGGAAGATAGAAAAACATGAAATGGAGTCATAACACGCCACTACCTGCCTTAGGTCTCCCCGCAGACTTGGTTGGTAGTGAGACCAAAGCAGAAATCGAAATATGATGAAAAGTGACATAATAATAATAATAATTCTTCGATCATTGCTTAAAGGTGCCTTCCAGTGAATGAAGATTGTAGGTCTTAGCGGGAACTATCTTTCTTAGAACCCCGTGGAATGGCGCTACATAATCACAAACAAAGAACTGTACTAAATAAAAGAAACTACATCACTTGAGGACTTTCAACAACTGCAACAACTAAAATGGATATCACATGTAACTCGAAAATAAAATAATGAGGATGTTGACGTTTCACATTTCTTCAAAAAAAAAAAAAAACAAGTTAAGAAAGCCCTCTCGCCATAAGTACCGGAAAGAGCGATAAAAGTTACCGAACTTGAAAAACCCATTTTCCTGTGTTTTAAAGAAAAGATTTTGTAAATTTCAGCAGGCTGTGACTCTACTCGGTCAATGAATGCCGAATGTTTCTCTTTAATGAAATGGTTAATATTACCATTCAGTCAGTTAAGTGTCATATGTGATACAAGTTTGGGCAATCATGTCTCTAAAGAGACATGACTGTCTAGGCAGAAGATTTCCCCGCATTAATTTGCCATTTCTTTCTGCGGTAGACTGGTTGGCAAACAAAGGCTATAGAATCCAATCTGTTTTGCTATTTTACCCATGTTGTATATCAATAAACAGACAAACACGCATATATATAAAAATATATCACTTATATTTTTATTGATGAACGATGGACCGTGTAGCCTAGTGAACAGAGAGTGAGAGAGCGCGCCTCTAAGGGTTGACAGGGGTGACGGGAGAGTGTCGTCGTATCTGTTGCTCCTCTGGTCTCTCTGCCTAGACTGCCGTGAAATCCGTGCCTGAGGTCTTTTTATCTCCAAACCGGTACTTCCGATTTTTGCCTCGCCTACGCACGCCCACGTAATTCTCAGGGACACCTGTTCTACTTGCCTCTTGTAGCCATTTCCGCTACTGCCGGAAATAAGGTCAAACAAACATCCGTTCCTTTCAACGGCCGGAAAACGCCCCCGCTTGCATCAGCTTCCTTCTTCGGGTGGGGCCAGATTATTATATTACACCCATATCTGGAGGGATAAGATTTATACCTTTCACAATGGAATTCGAAGTTGGCTCTTCGATTTCTCATCCATTACACCACTATTATGGTGCTCTATCTACATTGGAATGAACTCTTCCTCCTTCATAAATACTAACCTACGAGACTTCCTAAGAGGCAGTCGAGACGGGGTGTAACTTGATAGTTCCGATGGACACTCCTATCTGCTGACTAATAACACTCTTATTTTGTATATATATTTTTGTTCACTGGTTCAACTTACCTTCTTCTTTCCGTGTTTTTCTACCTGACCCTAACAGGCCACAACAGCCACAACACACACCAATATTATCATTATCATTATTATTGTTGTTTTCTATAAAAAAGAAGATTTTGCTCGTGATGGAATCAAAGTGCCAGTGTCTACAATCAGGGGATTAAAGTGGAACATTTTGAGAATTCTTCGGAGCATAATCAGCTGTCCTAATGCGTGCAGTCTTCTAGAAGCGCCCAGTTTTGACTTTGATCCTAATCTTCTACAGCTACCCGGCAAGTTCAGAATTTATGGAACCCATAGCACTGACAGCGAGAATATTTTGAGGACCCTAGATGACACACCAGGATTTATTATTGGAGGCCACAACCTGAACAACATAAGATACGCGGACGATACAGTACTGATTGCGGACACGGAAAGGAAACTGCAAGATCTCATACAGAAAGTAGCAGTGGAGAGTGACAAGAAGGGACTACAAATAAACTTTAAGAAAACTGAGTGCATGGTCATCAGCAAAAGATACAACCCAAAATGCCAAATACAGGTGGGGGATAACAGAATCAAACAAGTCCAAGAATTTAAGTACCTAGGAAGTGTTCTAACAGGAGATGGAAAGTGCGACACGGAGATCCGAAGGCGAATTGGCATGGCAAAGGACGCGTTCCAGAAGATGAGCAAAATACTAACACACAGGAAGATCTCAATAGAAACGAAGAAAAGAGTGCTAGACTGCTACGTGATGTCAGTTCTTCAGTACGGCTGTGAATGCTGGACAATATCATCGAAAATGAGGAAAAATCTGGAAGCGGCCGAAATGTGGTTCTACAGAAGGATGCTACGGATATCGTGGACTGAGCATACAAGCAACGACGAAGTGTTAGAAAGAATGGCAACAAAAGGAAATTGATGCTGAGCATCAGGAAGAGACAACTGAAGTTCCTGGGACATGCAATGAGGAAGGAGAGCCTGGAGAACCTGATACTGACTGGTCAGATAGAAGGAAGGAGAGACAGAGGAAGGCAGCGGATAACATATCTGCAGGGTCTGATCAGGTGGATGACGGAACGGGGGTTGCCAGGAGCAACAGGAGCAAACATACTAAGAGCCACAAGGGATAGGGAGACGTGGAGATCCATGATCGCCTACGTCCTGAAGGGACAGGGCACATAGAAGAAGAAGAAGCACCGACAACAATGGGGATAGCTTCCACTCTATTCATTGACCACCATATTTACAATTCCTATTTTAAATTATCATATATTTTCTGTTTTCTTCTTTGTCAAGTATTCTCTAGATATGCGGTATATTTTTAATGATAGTCTTTTAATTGTCTTATTAGTCTTTAGTCGTTAATAATATTCTTCTATTCAGGAGGTGGGCGATCATAGCTCTCCACAAGTTCTTGTCCTTTCTACCTCTTAGTAAATTTTCTTTTTGCGCTCTCAGCGTTTTCTTTTACATTTAGCTTTTTAAGGACACACACAGAGACCAGTTTGAAAGAAAAACAAAATAAAACAACCAGATAGACAGAAACAGACAAGTTAGAGAGGGAAAGAGACTTTATAGTCATATTTTCATATATAAAGGAATACGTTAATTAGAAATAATGTCCCCAACTTGATATCTATCTATCTATCTATCTATCTATCTATCTATCTATCTATCTATCTATCTATCTATCTATCTTGAGCTATTCATATCTATCTATCTATCTATCTATCTATCTATCTATCTATCTATCTATCTATCTAGGGAGTCAATGATATATGGCTGAGTGAAAGAATTGGTCAGCAATGTTTTCCAATCTACTGATTTAAAAAAATTTTTTTAAATGCAATGTCAATTGCTTTCTATTGTCTTCCTTTGTTACCGTTCCTTAGTAATGCTTCTTTTTTCTAATTCTTCGATGGGCTGATAAACCGTAAAAAACAAATCAAATTAAGCAGTCCTTTTATACCGCTGATTGTCACGCCAACTATGTGGCGTTAAGCAAAGTTTCTCGACAGACAAGGCGGGGTAATCACATATTTGCATACATACCTATTTGAGTGCGTAGGTATGGCATGGAAGTCAACAAGCAAGCTTTACAGGACCTTACTACCAGTGGGCGCCCAGCACTGGTGGCTTCGTACCAGAGGAAACTGTCATTAGTAAATGCTGAAATGGCTTATGCGGTTTCCCTCTAACAGATTCGTAAATCAGTGCAGATAGACAAACTGAGACATGATAATAACGAAAAATTAAAACAAAATGGATGCAAACATGAAAAAGAAAAGGAAAATGAAATAAACAAATAAAACAATATCAAGAAATGAAACTAAATAAAGGGTGCAAAAGTGTGAGACATAATACACATTATCGGTGCGGTTTCTGGGTTAGGGAGGTTAAAACAAGAAAATAATTTTTATCTTGACTTTCCCGGCCCTGCAAGTATTTAACAAAGATTCGTTGCTCGTCAAGTTTATTTTGTTTAAAGTCAACTTCAACGCACCACGACGCCCATTCCGACAGTAACCCCCTTTCAAAACACAACTCCACCGCCTTCATAATAACTATCGCTAGTACTACTACTGCGACAACGGTTATGAATTCTACTAAATACTAATATATATATATATATATATATATATATATATATATATATATTACGGAAATCAACGAATTTTAACGAAACTTGGTTATAAGCAACCGACAATTTGAAATGAATTGTTTGAACATTATTTTTTATCGATACTTGTATTTAAGTAGATATTCTGTTTTTAATGAAACAGTATTATATATTTATTTCTACTAATTTAAATAATCAGGCCGGTAGAAATAAATATATAATACTGTTTCATTAAAAACAGAATATCTACTTAAATACGAGTATCGATAAAAAATAATGTTCAAACAATTCATTTCAAATATATACACACACAATGGTCTTTATTATAAGAGAGAATATATATATATATTAAACATTTCACCCCAAGCAAGGCATTCACTGCCACTGATGCGCAAGGGTTTACATAGGGGAAAGTGATGAGAAAGAATGGTTTAGGGGGTTACCTATGGGAAAGTGATGAGAAAGAGTGGTTAGGGGGTTACGTAGGGGAAAGTGATGAGAAAGAGTAGTTAGGGGGTTACATAGGGGAAAATGATGAGAAAGAGTGGTTAGGGGGTTACATAGAGGAAAGTGATGAGAAAGAGTGGTTAGGGGGTTACATAGGGGAAAGTGATGAGAAAGAGTGGTTAGGGGGTTACATAGAGGAAAGTGATGAGAAAGAGTGGTTAGGGGGTTACATAGGGGAAAGTGATGTGAAAGAATGGTTAGGGGGTTACATAGGGGAAAGTGATGAGAAATAGTGGTTAGGGGGTTACATAGGGGAAAGTGATGAGAAAGAGTGGTTAGGGGGTTACATAGGGGAAAGTGATGAGAAAGAGTGGTTAGGGGGTTACATAGAGGAAAGTGATGAGAAAGAGTGGTTAGGGGGTTACATAGGGGAAAGTGATGAGAAATAGTGGTTAGGGGGTTACATAGAGGAAAGTGATGAGAAAGAGTGGTTAGGGGGTTACATAGGGGAAAGTGATGAGAAAGAGTGGTTAGGGGGTTACATAGGGGAAAGTGATGAGAAAGAGTGGTTAGGGGGTTACATAGGGGAAAGTGATGAGAAAGAGTGGTTAGGGGGTTACATAGGGGATGTGATGAGAAAGAGTGGTTAGGGGATTCTTCTTCTTCTATGTGGCCAGTCCCTTCAGGACGTAGGCGATCATGGATCTCCACGTCTCCCTATCCCTTGTGGCTCTTAGTATGTTTGCTCCTGTTGCTCCTGGCAACCCCCGTTCCGTCATCCACCTAATCAGACTCTGCAGATATGTTATCCGCTGCCTTCCTCTGTCTCTCCTTCCTTCTATCTGACCAGTCAGTATCAGGTTCTCCAGGCTCTCCTTCCTCATTGCATGTCCCAGGAACTTCAGTTGTCTCTTCCTGATGCTCAGCATCAATTTCCTTTTGTTGCCATTCTTTCTAACACTTCGTCGTTGCTTGTATGCTCAGTCCACGATATCCGTAGCATCCTTCTGAAGAACCACATTTCGGTCGCTTCCAGTTTTGTCCTCATTTTCGATGATATTGTCCAGCATTCACAGCCGTACTGAAGAACTGACATCACGTAGCAGTCTAGCACTCTTTTCTTCGTTTCTATTGAGATCTTCCTGTGTGTTAGTATTTTGCTCATCTTCTGGAACGCGTCCTTTGCCATGCCAATTCGCCTTCGGATCTCCGTGTCGCACTTTCCATCTCCTGTTAGAACACTTGTTAGGTACTTAAATTCTTGGACTTGTTTGATTCTGTTATCCCCCACCTGTATTTGGCATTTTGGGTTGTATCTTTTGCTGATGACCATGCACTCAGTTTTCTTAAAGTTTATTTGTAGTCCCTTCTTGTCACTCTCCACTGCTACTTTCTGTATGAGATCTTGCAGTTTCCTTTCCGTGTCCGCAATCAGTACTGTATCGTCCGCGTATCTTATGTTGTTCAGGTTGTGGCCTCCAATAATAAATCCTGGTGTGTCATCTAGGGTCCTCAAAATATTCTCGCTGTATAGGTTGAACAAATCCGGTGAAAAGACACATCCTTGTCTTACGCCTTTTTCTATTTTTGTGTATCGACTGAGGTCGTTACCTGTCCGTATGCAGGCCGTTTGCTGCCAGTAGAGATTCTTGATTATTCTTATGTCTTTCCCGAAAATGTCGAGGTTGCCTAGCATTTCCATCAATTCTTTGTGTCGTATTTTGTCGAATGCTTTCGCGTAATCAATGAAGCATAGGTACAAGTCTTTCTTCATTTGTAATGCCCTTTCAGAGAGCATCCTAATCATGAATATGGCGTTCCTTGTTCCAGTGTCCTTGACGAACCCGCACTGTTCCTGCCCTATCTCTGGCCTGATTCTGCTTCTCGCTCTATTCATCAGGATTCTGACAATCAGTTTTGTAATGTGACTCATCAAGCTGATAGTTCTGTGTAGTTCGCACTCGTTTGCACCAGGTTTCTTCGGCAGCGCTATAAATATCGACTTGCATAGGTCGTCTGGTATTATTCCGCTGCTATACATTTCGTTTATTATGTCGGTAATCCTTTCTATGCCATATTCTTCTAAGGCTGTCAGCAGCTCTATCACTATGCCATCTGGGCCAGGTGCTTTGTTTCTGTTCATTTTGGCCATTGCAGCTTCCACTTCGGATTTTAGTATTTCCGGTTCATCCATCTCCTTGTGTATTCTCGGTTGTTATCTCTTGTCGCAAAAGAGATCCTTTATGTATTCTTCCCATCGCTGGAGTATTTCCTCTTTCTCTAATATGATTGTCCCTTCCTTGGATTTTATGCATCCTGTTGAGGAACAGGTTTTTTGTCCTGTCAGTTCTCTTATCTCTTTAGACATCTCTGCTTTGTTGTTCCTGCTCAGTCTCTCTACTTCTGCACATTTGTTGTTGAGCCATTCCTCTTTGGCTTGTCTGCATTTGTTCCTTATCTCCCTGTGAATTTTTTTGTACTCTGCTCCGTGTCTTGGCGTTATTTTTTTGTCTCCTTTGCATCATGTGGAGGATCTCTTCGGTCATCCACTCATTTTTTCTTCTGCGTTTGATTTCCTTTGGGGCTATGTTGTTCGCTGAGGTCACCATTGCTTCTTTTAATGAATCCCATTTTGAGTATCCTTTTCCAATTTGTTCTTCATATTTCCTTCTCACGCTGTTATTATATTCTTTCTGCAGGGTGAGATCGTCCTCTAGCGTGTCGTATTGCAGTCTTGGTGATATGCTGGGCTTCTTCAGTCTTCGGAGTTTCACTTTTAGTTTGCAGATGACTGGGACGTGGTCACTTCCGCAGTCAGCACCTGGGTATGTTTTGCATTGGACTACTGTGTTCCTGAATCTCTTGTTTATAGTTATATAATCTATTTGGTTCTTCGTGTCCCCTCCTGGGCTTCTCCATTTCCATAAACGTCGTGGGTGTTCTTGGAACCAGGTGTTAGTAATGACCTGGTCATTGAGGGGAAAGTGATGAGAAAGAGTGGTTAGATATAGGAAATGTCAGGAGGGTGATAGACGGGTAAGGATACCGAGGATGAGGGTTGCGGAGATGGGAAGAGTGTTTGAGAGAATGGGTGCGAGTTAGTGTGTTAGGAGGTGTCTATTGATCTTACATTTATATTCTTCACTATGATTCTCCTACAGCTACAATCGCCAGGATTTTAAATGTCATGTCAATAGACATCTCCTATCATACTAACTCGCATCCATTCTCTCTAGCTGTTTTTTCATCTACTCCACCCCCATCCTCGGTATTCTCATCCGTCTATTACCCTCCTCCATTTCCTATAACGAACCCCTCTTTCTCATCACTTTCCCCTACGTAACTCACTGCGCAACAGCGGCAGTAAAATGCTATGCTTGGGGTGAGATGATTAAAAAAAAACAAACTTGACTATATAATTATTGCAAAAAATAAAATAATGAGGCACTGTTAAAAAAACAAGCAAACACGCGGCAAGAGCTTTCATAACTGGTTATAAAGTTTAGCAACTGGTAGTCGAGAGAATGAACTGAGCCGACGCTGCCTTGCTATTCTCTTTCTCCATGAGCTTGACATGAGAGAAATCATATATATATATATATATATTTATAATGGTCTTTATTTTAGCAGAGAGGATATAAAATCAATAGCCCTGTTTATATCACATTGAGCATTGTTTTATTAACACCTGCATAATATTTTCATACATGTGTATAGCCATACGTATATTTATAAATTCATTCACGCACGCACGCATATATATATATATATATATATATACACATATGACACCTCATGAGCCAGACGAACCTACCTAGGTTTCATAATCTTGTTTATATATATATATATATATATATATATATATATATATATATATATATATATAAGAAAAATTAAGGCAGACACGTTATTTCATGGTGAATCGGGAATATAGGCCTGTTTTAGGCGAACCAACATCAGCTTCCGTCTTTATTTTACACGAATCAATATATATATATATTATTACACGAATCAATATATATATATATATATAGTCATCCACCTACAGATCTGTTTCGCTGTATCACAGCTCATCAGTATGGTTAGACTCTGATTGCTTTGAACCCAGGATAGAAACCCGACCGAATTGGCGTCAGTCGGTGATTTTACCTCTAGGCTATGGGCGTTCGGTAGAAGAAGGTAGACATTTTAGCGTGTATATTATAATTATACGCGCTTAATAGCCAGAGTGCTCTAATTCATTTTACTGAATGAGCGATGCGTACATGCCAGAGTAGCTACTGTTTTTCAAAGTCTACCATTCTTCCAGAGTGCTCAATCAGGGTGTGAGAGCGTAAATAATTAAAATAAACAGTGGAAAAATATATATGTAGGGTGCACATCGACTTAGTGTAATGGTTGGCAAGCTTGTCTCATTAGATCACGTACGACTGAGTCATGAGTTTGATCCTTACTGCGTTTTCCATACTTTTGATTTTGTACGGTGGATAGGCATTGCTCGGCTCAGAACAAGAAATCGGGGAGATGAGTTCGAATTCCAGTTGAATTCATTGCATTCACTTACGCGCAAATACCCTTGGGAAAGATATTAATCCATTTCTTCTTCCTCCAGATATGGGCTAAATAACAGGACAGATTGGGTTCTATATTTACCGCACTAAGTAATGGCAACTTCCGAGTTTGTCATGTTTCCTTCGAGACATGATCGCCCAAGCGTGTATCACGTATGGCACTGAACTGACTATCTGAGCTACACTTATTTATATGAGGCGATCCTGTAAAGAAATGTGTTCGCCTCGGAAAAGAAAAGGAAACTATATATTTCTGATGTGCCATTTGGGAAGCAGATCAGGCACTCCATTCCATCTAAATATGATGTGTTGAGATCTAACTAACACTATATAACACATCACTCAATAAATCCCTGGCCTAACTAATAAACCAACAACTTTTAGGCAAAATTCGACTTTATTCGTCAACATAGTCTCCTTCTAGGGTGATACACTGATTCCAACGCTTCTCTAACAATTCAATGCTTTCTTCTGAGATCTGCAAACAGCCAGTAGTCACTGGGGGCCAGATCTGGAGAATAGGATGGATGCAGAAGCAGTTCGAAGTATAATTCATGTAATTTTGCCATCATTGCTTCATTTAAATAACTATAATTTGTAAACTAATAATCCGATTTAGCTCAACACGGTGGGTTGTTTTGGTGGAGAATCACTTTTTTTTTCTTCATTTGTGTCCGTTTTTTTTTTGTGATTTCTTCCTACAAACGCACCAATAATGTTATATAATATTCACTACTGATGATTCTTCCTTTTACAAGGTAATCAAATACCTTGCGCATTCCAAAATACGGAGGCCAAAACCTTGCCTGCTAATGTTTGTGTCTTTGATCGCTTTGGACGGCTTTCACCTGTTGCTGTCCACTCAGCTGACTGTCGATTTGACTTCGAAGTGAAGTGGTGGATCCCTGTTTCATTCATTGTCACATATTTACGTAAAAACTCCATTTTGTTGCGTTGAAACAGTTGCAGACAATATTCTGAATCATTGTTGTTTTTGATCGACTGTGAGCAAACGCGGCACCCACTTTGAACAAAGCTTTCTAATTGACAAATATTTATGCAAAATAGTGAATACACTGTTTTCTGACATTTCAGCTCCTTTGCTATCTCAAACAACTTCAGTTTACGATTGGCCAAAACGCGTTTGTAGATTTGTTTGGTGTTTTCCGGGACAACTACTGATTTTAGGCGACATGAGCGTTCAGCATCATATGTGTCCGTTCGACCGCGTTTAAAGTCAGCATACCACCTTTTAACTGTTGTTGCCGACGAAGCAGAGTCCGAATAACACTTATCAAGCCATTGCTTTGCTTGAACAGTATTTTTTCCCATCAGAAATCAATGCTTTATCAACAGACGAATTCAAGATTTTTCTATTGTTTTAAAAAAATTGCAACAGTAGCTTTACTTAAATAACTGTAATTTGTAATCTAATAATCCTATTTAGCCCAAGTTTTGTCACGTTCCATTTTAAGGTTAGTATTTCATAAAAATATATATGAATTTTTAAAATTAGTGGCGCCATCTATCTGTCAAGCCCGAGACTTATTGAGTGATGTGTTATTCGTATTAGCACTGGAACGGTGCTTGTGTTCAAATGCCGCATTCTATTTCCGGGTCCTTTAAAATCTGTCATTTTTTGTTGCTAAGATGCTTTTATAAAACAGGGTGCCTATGAGATAGATTTATATATTTGTAAGTCTTTTATTATCATATCTTGATTATTGGCTTGTATAGGACGGTTGATATATATATAGCGATATCTCAGGAGAACGGTAACGTTTTCTACGATGGTGATTTGTGCTCATCCCATTTTTCTGAATGGAGAGCGTTTGCATTTCAATGTAGATATTTTCCCACCTATCATGTCTACATTTAATTTCATTGAAATTTAGAGTAGATTACTCAGTTATTGTCAGCGTTTCTACCTGACTATTGTTATTGATTGACGGATAGGCACGCACCCCCGCCCCCCCCCCCCCCAAAAAAAAAGAAAAGAAAAAAGTGGTGCAGGTTTTTCTAATATACGAAACCCAGTATACTAATTATGAAACCCAATCTGATAAGGATATGTGCTCGGTATATTCACAGGTTTTGATAAAAAGGCACATAATTTTTCAAATAAGGCCCAGTTAGAAATACATTAAACTTGGGTAACCAAGCTCTCTATCAGACGGTCTCCGATAGAAAGTGTTCCTTTGCATATATATGTAACTTATAAGTCGCCGTGTCTGCTTCATTATTCAAATAAAAAAAAGAAAAAAAAGTACAACTCTCGATACCCGTCCAGAAATTCTTCCTCACTCTTTCGATCATGAAGAGAGATGCACGGTGTGTTTGACCATGACCTTCCAAGGTCATGGTTTGACCCTTACCTGACCAGCCGGTTAAGATAATACAAATTTGTGGGACTAAAATATATATAAAAGGAATCTATACGTCTGGTGAACATCAACAGCGAAATATATCGAGGTAACTCTTTGTTTCCTTTACTATTAACCAGCCAACCCTTACCTGACCAGCCGGTTAAGATAATACAAATTTGTGGGACTAAATGGGGCATTTACTGTCAGTTAAGTGCCATACGTGATACACGCTTGGGCGATCATGTCTCGAAAGAGACATGACTGACTGGGCAGAAAATTATCCCGCAGTAGGTTGCCATTCTTTCTGCGGTAGACTGGTTGCCTACCAAGGCTATAGAACCCAATCTGTCCTGCTATTTAACCCATAACTGGAAGGAAGAGATGGATTAATACCTTTCATCAACATCAACAGCGAAATATATCGAGGTAACTCTTTGTTTCCTTTACTATTAACCAGCCAACCCTTACCTGACCAGCCGGTTAAGATAATACAAATTTGTGGGACTAAATGGGGCATTTACTGTCAGTTAAGTGCCATACGTGATACACGCTTGGGCGATTATGTCTCGAAAGAGACATTACTAACTGGGCAGAAAATTATCCCGCAGTAGGTTGCCATTCTTTCTGTGGTAGACTGGTTGCCTACCAAGGCTATAGAACCCAATCTGTCCTGCTATTTAACCCATAACTGGAAGGAAGAGATGGATTAATACCTTTCCCAAGGGTATTTGCGCGGAAGTGAATGCAATGGATTCAACTGGAATTCGGAACTCGGCTGCCCTGTTTCTCGTTCCGAGCCGATATCCACTGTACCACAAATCTAAATTCATTAAGACAAAACATGTACCCGTTAACACCTCTAATCAATTAGAATCAGAAAAATTAAGATCAGAATTAGATGCTTGAGAAAATAGGAAAGTATTTGATTACTCTACCTGAAGGTATTTTAAATTTGGACCCACCTGCAAGGATATGTGATAATTTTATCAAAACCTGCCACATATTGCACACATTTATCTGTGCTACACGTGCCTGAGATTCCTTTATCTGACTGTGCTATAATGAATATGTAGAAAGAAAAATGTTCAATGATGAAAGCAGGTTGTAAATGCAAACATGATATACATTTAGTACATTTGGTAAAAAAACGAGACAGAACCCAACAATTAACTGTTGCAGCAAAACATATGAAAGAGTAAGCCAAGGATAAAGCTCTTGAACAGATGAAACAACACTGGCAAGACAAACCTCTGCATGGCCAGAACATTCAAAGTTAATGCTCGTCGATGTTTACGAGCATTTGAATTAAAGGTTGGAAAGGAAATTAATATATATATATATATATATATATATATATATATATATATATATACTAGCAGTATAGCCCGGCGTTGCTCGGGTGTAATAAAAGCTTTGAAACTAACCCATGGTCCTGGAGCTCAGACTCTTTGGACGTTGGCACGAAAAACTAAAAAGCAATAGTTGTTTCCAGTTAAAGCGAAACCGTAGACTGAAAAAAAAAAATGAATGGATGTAAGTCAAATTTTAAAGTTTGGTGAGAATCAGATAAAAATTGTGGATTTGTATAAAGGACATACAGACAGATAAAGAGACATACACAAAAACATCTTTCCTTATATATATATGTATATATATATTATAGATTTTTTGCATTATTGTAAGAACTGCAATCTTGAAACTTCTGAATATCGTTTCGTATGTCCTTGTCTATGAGTGTATCAAATTTGATTAAAATCGGACCACTCCTTCGATTTTTTCGATTATCGATATTTATCGATATTTATTGGGGGTACCTCGACACAAAACCTAGCTAAGAACACTCGCAGACGCTTATGGTATAACTGTGTAAATTTTCAAGAAAATCGGTTCAACCGTTTCAGAGTCTATAGGTAACGGACACACACAGACAGACAGACAAACTTTCATTTGTAAAATAAGTTTATATTATATTATATTATATTATATTGTCATCCGCAGACAGATCTGTTTCGCCGTATCACAGCTCATCAGTACGCTTTTTTACCCAGGATCGAAACCCGACCGAAATGGCGTCAGTCGGCGACTCTACCCCTGGGCTATGGGCGTTCGGTGGAAGTAGGCAGACTTTAGCGCATATCATTATACGCGCCCAATAGCTAGAGCGCTCTAATTCATTTCACTGAATGAGCGATGCGTACATGCCAGAGTAGCTATTGTTTATTAAAGTCTACTATTTTTCCAGAGTGCTCAATCAGGGTATATATATATATATATATATAAGATATCACCCGTCGTCATCAATTTCATCGAACAAATTATGTTAATATGGTAAACAATACTACACCTCAATAATATAAAAGGAATCTATACGTCTGGTGAACATCAACAGCGAAATATATCGAGGTAACTCTTTGTTTCCTTTACTACTTTACTATTAACCAGCCAACTTAACAGCTGAAAGATCTGAAAACAGTAAAATGTTTCAGTGATGGCATTAGAATAGAATTCGGTTTGGATAAGTCCGCTAAAGCCACAATTTTACGAAGATCACTACTACAAACGTCCTCTGTTAACTTAGACTCTGGGAGTAGCAGTCAAAGATTTAGAGTACCAAGAAGATTAAAAGTACATTGATGTAAATGAGGGTGAAAGAATTCACTAATAAAAAAGAAAATATGTATTACAAAAAGAGTACTAAAGAAAGGTGCATTATTAAGATCTTAGCTGAATTCTCAAAACAGAATTATGGCCATTAATAGGCTTGCATTCTCAATGTTTTAATATAGTTTCAATATCTTGATGTGGACTCTAAATGACATCAAACGAATAGATTCTAAGACAGAAAAGCTTTTCCAAAAGCATAACATGCATCATCCAAAGGCTGATTCAAACTGTCTATACATATGCAGGTAAAGAAGTTGGAAGAGATCTTATTCAGCTAGAATTGTTATAAGAGGCAACGACTAACATATATGAAAACAACAACGGACTTGATGTTATCAAAAAACACGGGGGAAAAAGAACCATGAAAGAAAATCGTCAATACAAACAAGATTTACATTTAGTAGATTCTGTAGGAAACCAAAACAGAAGCCAAGTACCAACTGTTGCAGCAAAAAATATGAAAAAAAGGTAGCCTCTGCATCGCCAATATCCAGAAGGTGCTTATAACATAACCAATGTTGATAAAGTTAATACTCATCGATGGTTAAGCGCACCTGGATTAGAGGCTGAAACTGAAGGCATTATTCTTGCAGCGCAAGACCAAAGTCTTTTCACTATGAACTTTCAGACAAATATCAGGCATAATAGGGTGGATTGAAAATGCAGGTTCTACGACAAATTCCACGAAACCATATACTATCCAATCTCAGGATGTTCTGTATTTGAGCCAAATGAATATATGAATCGTCACGATAGAGTGGGGCAATATTTACACTGGACAATGTGCAAACACTTTGGAAAAGATGTTAACAAACACTGGTATGAACATCGCCCAGCACTGATTACAAAAATAGATGTTACCAGAATTCTATGGAATTACAGCATCTTTACGGACAAGAACATTGAAGCAAATAGGCCGGACATAACTGTCAAAAACCGAAAAGAAAAAAACTTGCCTACTAAGTGATATGGCTTGCCCAGCGGACTGTAACATAGTAACCAAGGAATTTGAAAAGCTATCGAAATATAAAGACCTGGAAGTCGAAATAGAAAAACCAATGTGGAAATTGAGAAGAGGAAATGTATCAATGACAGTAGGTGCGCTTGGAAGGATAAAAAGAGGAACACAGCAACACATTGAAAAAATCCATGGAAATCTCCAGCTTAAGAGAGAAACAAAAAATGTGTCTAGGTAAGTATAACTAAGAGTAACTTTGTCCATTTAATGTGAGTGATGTTATAGGAGTCAGAAAAAACGCACAATGAAACGTCATCATAACAACACACCACTACCTGCCTTAGACTTGGTAGGTAGTGTGGCCATAACAGAAATCGAATTATGATAAAAATGAAATAATAATAATAAAAATAATAATCAAGAAAACAAGAGTCGTGCCAGTGATAGTAGGTGCACTTGGAATGATAAAAAATGGAACAAAACAACACATTGAAAGAATCCCTGGAAACCCCAGATTAAGAGATATACAAAAAACTGTCTTATTAAGTACAGCCCACACACTAAGGAGAACTTTGTCTATGTAACGCTAGGGATGATAGGGGAGATAGAAAAAAAACACGAAGTGGAGCCATAACAACACGCCACGACCTGCCTTAGGTCTTCCCGCAGACTTGGTAGGTAGTGCGACCATTGCAGAAATCGAAATATGATGAAAAATGACATAATAATAATAATAATAATACTTTCGATACTCACTAAATATTGTTAGCACCAACATATCACCGCTACATAACAATCATTACTATAAGAAAACTGGAAATACTACTATACTGATATATATATATATATATATATATATATAGTTGGACAATCAGAACTACAATTTTACTTGCCGTCTCTTCACTCCGTTATTGTCATTCTCTTAAACTTTTTTATTTTAGCTTTTTATACATCCTTGATTCCACCTCCAGTCAATAAAGGTGAGGGGTTCGTTTTATATAAGGAGCACGCAAAACAATGAAAATGTTTACCGAAGCCAACTTCGGGAACTTGTGGGGACCAGTTGTATTTGCAGTTGGTAATAACAACAACAACAACAACAACAGTGCGGTGGAGCTGGTGGAGCAGGCTGTAACAGAGGGTGGGTGTTTGAGTGTGGTGGTAACGACTGTTGTGGGTGTTGAGTTAGCGCCCGTATTTGATATTTGGGTAAGTCTTATTTGAAAGCGTGTGTGGATCAGTCACTGCTGGGGCGATTAAAAAAGAAAAAGAAAAAAGAAAGAAAGAGAGAGAGAGAGAGATAAAAAGAAAGACAGAGAAAAGAGAAGGAGATAGAGGAAGGCAGAAGAGGTTATGAAAATTATAGAAAATGTAAAGAAATTAAGCTGAAGAGAATGAGAGAGAAAAAGAAAGACGAAAAAAAAAAAGAAATAAAAAAGTATATTTACATACTACCAGAGATAAAGACAGATTTTTAAAATAGAAAATTAATTCTAACAATCTTAGTCTTTTCTTTCTTTCTATCTCATTCTATTTTTATCTATCTATTTATCTAATTTTGTTTCTATATATGTATGTATGTATCTATCTATCTACCTAATTCTGTTAGTATCTAAGTATTAGTCTATCTATGATTACGTGGTCAGTCAGTTAAGTGCCATGCGTGATACACGCTTGGGCGATCATGTCTCGAAAGAGATATGACTGACCGGGCAGAAGATTATCCCGCAGTAGGTTGCCATTGCTTTCTGCGGTAGACTGGTTGCCGACCAAGGCTATAGAACCCAATCTGTTCTGCTATTTAACCCATAACTGGAAGGAAGAGACGGATTAATACCTTTCCCAAGGGTATTTGTGCGTAAGTAAATACAATGGATTCAACTGGAATTCGAACTCGGCTCCCCGGTTTCTCGTTCCGAGCCGATATCCACTGTACCACAACGCACATCCAATTGCGTGGTAGTTGATATAATTTAGTATTTGGTGTCGCTCGCCGGTGTTCGAGTAAACGTAAAGGCCAGTATGTCAAGTAAATAGATTGAAAAGAAAGCAGCTGAAAAGTTAACATAATTCAATCAATAGAATGGTGCATTTGCAAAAACCAAGTTTGCTATTATAATGGATGAGATATATTTCATTTGTTTTGGGCTGGGAATTACAACGCAAATAATAAGGATAGATAGATAGATAGATAGATAGATAGATCTGAATAGACTGGGATAGATAGATAGATAGATAGATAGATAGATAGATAGATAGATAGATAGATAGATAGATAGATAGATAGATTTAGTTCTATAGCCTTGGTTGGCAACCAGTATACCACAGAAAGTAATGGCAATCTACTGCAGGTTAATCTTCTGCTCAGTTAGTCATGTCTCGAAAGAGACATGATCACCCAAGCGTACATTACGTTATGGCACTTAACTAACTGAAATCAGATATTAATATTTAAAGATTATTGATTCCATGTTTTCTTTTTTAAACTGATCCTGGCATAAAATGAAATTTACAAAAATGTAAATCAGCTTCCTGTAAACTTCTTTTTTAAAAATTTAAATTCACATCTTTTTGCTTTTCGCTTGTACTATTTTTCCTTCTGGAAACGCAGCATTCTTATCAATTTTTTTAATCGTTTCACCCCAAGCAAGGTGATACTGCCACTAGTGCTCAGGGGGCTAGATAAGAGAAGAGTGAAAGTTTAAGCAGGAGGAAAGCGAAGAGAAAGACGAACTTATTGCAGGGGATGTTGGAGAAAGAGCAAGAGAAGGATGGGAATACCGGTGTGAAGACAGTTGCGAGGGTAGAGTGAGAAAGGAAAAGAACAAGATAGGCGGAGTTAATGGGGAAGGACTGGAGTCAAGTGGACAAGAGATAGGAATTGACATTGCATTTAAATTCTTGGAGATTGTAGCCGCCAGGGAACCAAGTATACGGAAGGGAGTTCCATAGGTGGGAAATGCGAGAAAAGAAGCTGAAGGAGTAGAATTGTCGGCTGCATTTGGTTGATCTAACTGTAAATGGGTGAGACCTTGTTGCCACTCTGGTTGCACGAATAAATTCTTGTGGCGGGGGCACCAGTGACTTATGTTCGTCGGAGCAGAAGCCATGAAAATATTTGTAGAATAGACAGAGGGAAGCCACATCCCGCCGGTGAGAAAGTGGCTGAAAAAAAAAAAACAAAAAAAAAACAAAAAAAAACGAAATAAAAGCGGAAGAATTAAATTTTACGAGTTATTTTGAAAATTAATTGTAGTACTAATTAATTAAACTTATTTAAAAATGGAACTTTGTCTGTGTGTGTGTCGGTGTGTGTGTGTGTCCGTTACCTATAGACTCCGAAATGGCCAAACCGATTTTCTTGAAAATTTACACAGTTGTACTATAAGCGTCTGCGAGTGTTCTTAGCTAGGTTTGTGTCAAGGTACCCCCGATAAATATCGAAAATCGATAATCGAAAAAGTCGGGTTATAGAAGGAGTGGTCCGAATTTAATCAAATTTGATACACTCATAGACAAAGACATAAGAAATGATATTCAGAAGTTTCAAGGTTGCAGCTCTTACAATAGTGCAGAAAATCGATAATATATATATATATATATATATATATATATAAGGTAAGATACCTGGTCTGATCAAAATCAGTTTTTAGTTTTTGCTTCGGGTTTGGCTCTAAGTAGGTATAATTGTAGTTCTTATTTTCAGCCATGATACCATTTACTCAGACGACTTATTTAGCCTTGAAAATTCAGTTGAAACTTATTTGGTATCGATACGAGGAAATCAAAATTTGACTTACATCCATTCATTTTTATTTCAGTCTACGGTTTTGCTTTAACTGGAAACAACTATTGCTTTTTAGTCTTTCGTGCCAACGTCCAAATAGTCTGAGCTCCAGGATCATGGATTAGTTTTAAAGCTTTCATTACACCCGAGCAACGCCGGGCTCTACTGCTAGTTGACAAATAATTAAATTCAGTTCAAAACTGTCTGTTGTTATAGATTGAGGCCAAGAAGATAAATTTATTTTTCTGTATAAGTTTCAGTCTGAGCAATAGGTTGCGGTGGGCTGTTGAAGACCCGCACCACCACTATTATGCCGTATTAACGGCATAATAGTGGTGGTGCAAATCTATATAGTATGTGTGCAAATCTATCCAAGCTCTTGGTTCCAAACCAGGGGTCCATGGATCCCTAGGGGTCCATGAAAGAATTTCAAGGTGTTCTAATTCGTACCGGCGTATACTCATAATATGCTAGATGTGTGACGCACACCCTATAATTTTATTCATAGTTTCAAACTTGCTTTCTTCTACTTGTAAGATGCTTCTTACCATTGGCAGTGCAAATCACAACGTCATCAATAAGATGAATGAGACATCATATACAGTTGTGTCAAATGAAGTAATGCTTATGTTTTAATTGCAGGCATGATTTATATGTTCAATACTCATGTGTGATTTGCTCACATGACAACCCATACATTTGTGCTGAATGAGGTAGTGCTGTTTATCGTTGGGCACACTTCATATGATATTGTATGATTTCATGCATCACACCATTGTTGCTACACACCACAAAATGTATCATGAAGGAGAAAAGAGAAATATAAAACCCTTATGAGTGGTCTCTTTTATTGTCAGTGCTGTATATATTTTACAGAAAAATCTTTTATTTTTGTTGGTTTAACTTATTTTGTTGTAGGGGTCCACAAGTGAATAAGTGACTGGAAAAGGGGAAATGGAACAAAAAAGGTTGGTAACCACTGATCTAAGCATTTACACAGAGCGATAGATAGATAGATAGATAGATAGATAGATAGATAGATAGATAGATAGATAGATAGAGAAAGTGAGTGAGTGAGAGAGAGAGAGAGAGAGAGAGAGAGAGAGGGGGAGCGATGGAAATGAAGTAGATATCAAATGGTAAGAGAAGAGACAGAGAAAACAGTTATTAAGAAAAAAAGTGTTTATGGTCCTAAAAAGGCACAACGAAAGAAAGAAAGAAAGAAAGAAAGAAAGAAAGAAAGAAAGAAAGAATTCTAGTGTGAAAAGAAAGATTGATGGACTATTAGAGGGTAAGGAGTGATGTTATGAAGCAAAAGCAAGGGCGGATAATCGAGGTGAGGGGGAGTTTGATTAACATCGTGACAAGTAGTGTTTGTACTGAAACGAACAAGTCAAGTAGCCATCTTTGGTAAATACTTAATACTTGTGGGAAATTTCATACACGTAAGGCTCGATTTTCTTTGAATATATTGAGTTTGTTGTGACTGATTTCAAAGATCTCCAAAAGTGTAAACACGCACGCATACACATGTATTTATATAGATATATACACGGTCTGTCTCCACCCATAGCTTCGGCATGTTTATCCTGTTTAAAAAAAATAGCTTTGAAATCAAAACAGCCTCTTGGCTAAACCTTATTAGTTAACTTTATTTAATACGATTTTAACTTAATTTTAATGTCTAATTATTATATTTGATGGTATAGGGTTTTTTGGTATACAAAAATGATTTTTGTTTTAACTTGGGATTCTCTGAGAAAAAAAACAAAAAAAACAAAAAAACGCTTTCGATTGTCACGAGTAAACATTGGCTTCTGAGGGCGTCCTAGTTCCGTGTTTGGGACGGTGGGCGATATTTTGAGAAATGTGATTTCTTTTTAGTTTTTACATAGCTGAGCAAAGGACTCCCTTATGTGTTTTGTCATATTATAGGAAATTGGATTTTTTGTTAAAAAAAATCGTACAGTAAAGAGGAAAATAAATGTTAAACCAAAGGCGCAGTATCTACTGAATAGAGCAAATAAATGTGAGACTTCCCAACTAAGCTATGACAATTTTCTTTGATCAACAAAGAAACATTTGATCCAACGTCAACTCGACGAAAAATTCCAGACATTTTTCACCTGTTGCTGTCTTCAGTTGGTGACACTGCTTTTTTCGAATCAGTCATTTAATTCTCTGGAAGCAGTTCATAGCAGAGGAGTCCTTTCAAAACCAACAGTGTATAAAAAACACTTTTTGCTACGATTTGCATTAGTTCATTTCACTTGCTCTTTAATTTCTTTCATTTTAAATTATTTTGATTATTTGATTAATTTTTCTAACGACTTATTAACCTTTTGCGGGCTAATTTAAAGCCGGAAAATATTTTTAGATTGTAAGAATCTATATTTTTTTTGTGAGGAGGGGATTAGATAATAATGATTTACTGATACAAAATTTACTAATTAACCCATAGCTAGGGGAAAAGAGGTAGAATCATATCTTTGCCAAGAGTATTTGCGTGTAAGTAAATAAAACGAACCCAACTGGAATTGGAACTCGGCTTCTCGATTAACAAACCATTCTCAAGCGGCCTTCCATGTAGGTATTGACTAAACTCTACGTTTCTTAACTTTCATGATTGTACGGGAACGGTGTTTCAACGTGATACGGGCGTCAGTTTCGTGCTTTTGCGGGTCAGTTAAGTGCCATACATAATACATGCTTGGGCGATCATGTCTCGAAAGAGACATGACTGACTGGGCAGAAGATTATCCCGCAGTAGGTTGCCATTGCTTTCTGCGGTAGACTGGTTGCCGACCAAGGCTATAGAACCCAATCTGTCCTGCTATTTAACCCATGACTGGAAGGAAGAGACGGATTAATACCTTTCCTAAGGTTATTTGCGCGTAAGTAAATACAATGGATTCAACTGGAATTCGAACTCGGCTCCCCGGTTTCTCGTTCCGAGCCGATATCCACTGTACCACAACGCACATGCTTTTGCGGGTACAATACACAAAAAACATTTGTACGCTTTTATTTGTAAATCTTGTACATTAAATCTTTCTCTTTACCAATCTTCTCACTTTTTTTTTCAATTGGAGTAGATAGATCTATCTATCGCCCGGTTCACACTCCACCCACGTCTATTGAACAGGTTAAGAGGCTCATCCCTTGTTCCCTGTTAAGGATGTGGTTTCCGGCTTTCTCTTTTCCAATCTTTTCACTATTACGTAGCCACTTGCACATCAGTGGCGTTGCCGCCTTGCTCGGGTGATACGATTAAAATAAAAACCCAAGAAAAACCAAAAAAAAAACCAAAAAAAAAAACGATAAAATAAGCTCACTTCGACGTGGTGGAATGGTTAGCAAGCTTGTTGTCGCTAGATCAGTTACGACTGAATAGCTAGTTCGATCAGTTACGACTGAATAGCCAGTTCGATCTTCACTTGCTGGTCTATGCGTTTGGCCTTGTGACGCATCTAATCTACGTGTAGAAAAACAACTTTGAAAGACGTATTTTGATCAGTCAGTTAATTGTCATACGTGATACACGGTTGGGCGGTCATGTCTTAAAAACAACATGACTGACTAGATTTTCCACAGTAGACTGGTTGCTATCCAACGCTATAGAACTTAATCTGTCCTGCTATTCAGCTCATAGCTGGGAGGAGAAGAGATGAATTAATACCTTTCTCAAGGGTATTTGTGCAGAAGTGAATGAAACGAATTCGACTGGAATTTGAACTCGGTTCACCGAGTTCTCATTCAGAGCCGATATCCATTACACCACAGCACACATCCATTTTGATAGTCGATTTTTCACAAGGCCGAAAGTACGGGGTACTCTGTGAGGATCGAACTCACTACTCAGTTGTAATAGGTTCTAGCGAGACAAGTTTGCTAACCATTACACCCCGTCAAGGTGCCTCCACCCGGCATCCATTTTGATAATATGATTAAAAAAAAAACAACAAAAAAAAACAACAAAAAAAAAAACAAGACAAAAAAAAAAACAAGACAAAAAAAAAAAGAACAAATTTACGGACACCATCCTTTAATATTGCAGGATGAGCTTATATTGATTGAAGGCATCCATCCAACATTTTCCAAAAGGCCGGTTTTGATGCTCCTTTGTCCGGATCAAGCACATGCATAAATATAAATCTTTGTTCATTTACATGCTCTGTCCCTTCCTGATGTTGTTGTTCATGCCTTTTTACAACTTCCTATCCTTGCCAAACGGCAGAGCTATGGTATAACTTGACACTTGTTTGACCTAATCCGGTCATTCCTCTTTAATCGCACAATGACATGCTTCCTAAAACTACCATAGGAACGCGGGTGCCCCTCAAGGCTCTATCATAGATCCTACGCTCTTTCTGATCTACATTAGCGATCTCCCCGATGCTATAAGATCCAAAGTAGGCATGTACGCCGATGACACCACAGTTTACTCTCGCCTCGATCAAAAATCTGGTCTTGGAGACAAAGCGAATCTCGCTGCCGAGCTTGAGAAGGACCTCCAATCCGTGGTGGACTGGGGGAAAAAATGGCTCGTAAATTTTAATGCTTCTCAAACTATTAACCATCATAGACAATCGCTACTACCTCCCATTAGCATAGAACAGGCTTGCCTCCCTGAGAGTAAAACACTACGCCTCCTTGGCCTCATACTCTCAGCGGACCTCAAGTGGAATGACTATATCGAATCCATCACTAAATCCGCTGCTATGAAAGTCGGTTCTCGATGCAGGGCCCGGAAGTTTTTCCCGTTTGAGTCCATGCTGCACATATATAAATCTACCATCCGCCCGTGTATTGAATACTGCTGCCACATCTGGTCGGGTGCTCCTGCTATTCTCTTCGGGGTTCTTGACAAAATGCAACGGAGAATCTGTAATGTGATCGATACTGACTTGGCAGCCCGGTTGCATTCACCTTCTCACCGGCGTGATGTGGCTTCCCTGTGCCTCTTCTATAAATACATTCACGGCTTCTGCTCCGATGAACTTAGATCGCTGGTGCTACCTAGGTTTGAATTTGTGCGAGATACTAGATTAGCAACTAGGTTCCACTCTTTTACAGTGAAACAAATAAAATATAATCGCAATTTCTACTCTAATAGCTTCTTTTCTCGCACTTCCCGCCTATGGAATTCCCTTCCATATACTTGCTTTCCCGACAGCTACAATCTCCAGGAATTTAAATGTAAGTCAATAGACACCTCTTATCACACTAACTCGCATCCATTTGCTCAAACACTTTTCCCATCTACCCAACCCCCATCCTCGGTATCCTCATCCGTCTATCACCCCCCTCCCTTCCGACATTTCCTACAACTAATCACCCTTTCGCATCACCTTCCCCTATGTAACCCCCTGCGCAATAGTGGCAGTGGAATGCCTTGCTTGGGGTGAAATGATAAAAAATGTCTTTAACTATAGCTCGCAATCCCTGTTGTACCATACAAGATCGTTAGATAGCTTAATCCTTGCTTTCCTTTGTCTCACTTGCCTTCATTATATAAAATTTAACCAAGCCCTTCTTTACTCAGTATGTGCCCCATAAATTTAAACTATTTCTTTCTGATTTTAAGTATAAGAGATCTCTTTGTTTCCATTTCCTTAAAACATCGTCATTGCTCATATGCTCCGTCCATGGTATTTTTAGCATTCATCCATATCTCACTTGCCCCAACTCTCTTCGTTATCTGTTAGGAGACTGTAGAGCATTAAATACCATATAGAAGGGTTGATATATATATATTTAATAATTTCACCCCAAGCAAGGTATTCCATTGCCACTATTGCGCAGGGGTTTACATAGGGGAAAGTGATTGGAAAGAGTGGTTAGATATAGAAAATGTTAAAAGGTGGGTGATAGACGTGTAAGGATAGCGAGGATGGGGTTGGGTAGATGGGAAGTGTTTGAGAGAATGGATGCGAGTTAGTGTGTTAGGAGGTGTCTATTGACCTTACATTTAAACTCCTGGAGATTGTAGCCGCCGGGAAAGCAAGTGTATGGAAGGGAATTCCATAGGCGGGAAGTGCGAGGAAAGAAGCTATTGGAGTAGAAATTGCGGTTACATTTTATCTGTTTCAAGGTAAAAGGGTGGGACCTAGTAGCTAATCTAGTATCTCGTGCAAATTCATACCTAGGGGGCACCAGTGATCTAAGTTCGTCGGAGCAGAAGCCGTGAAAGTATTTATAGTAAAGCAGAGGGAAGCCACGTCACGCCGGTGAGCGAGTGACTAGTCGATATCGATCACATTACAGATTCTCCGTTGTATTTTGTCAATAACCCCGAAGAGAATAACAGGGGCACCTGACTAGATGTGGCAGCAGTATTCAATACACAGGCGGATGGTAGACTTATAAATGTGCAGGATAGATTAAGACGGGAAAAACTTCCGGGCCCTGCATCGAGAACCGACTTTCATAGCAGCGGATTTAGCGATGGATTCGATATAGTCATTCCACTTGAGGTCCGCTGCGAGTGTGAGACTAAGGAGGCCTAGTGTTTTACTCTCTGGGAGGCAAGATTTCAGATGTCTTTTCGTTGTTTTTAACGAAAGTTTTATTGTTTCTTAATGTTATTGTTTCTTAATACTTTGTTTAGCTTTTGGAAGACACTTTTCCTATGTCAATACAATTTCGGATATCATGTGTTAAATTTTCCGTCATCACTTCTACACTTCTTTGATTTTCGTACTTGTTTGATTTTGACATCTTCAGTTTACAGCTCGCAATTTGGGCTGTTCCTGTTGATCAAAACCCTACATTCTCTCTTTTTACAATTAATGGTTAGCCCTTTCTTTAACAGATTTTACAAGCAGTTTAGCCCGGTTTCGCTCGTGTAGTTTAAGGTATAATAAGAATAAAAAACATATGATGAATTTAAATAGATATTACTGACACAACGTCCACCATCGTCACGTTTATAAAGATAACAATGTAGAATGTCTCTATTGGATTAGGGTAGGTTTGGGAGGGGCAACATATATAGATATAGATAATATAAAGTGGGGTGATCGATTCTATATTATAATCAATACATAAACTGATCCCCGACTTTTTGGGGTGATAATATGTATTTTTCTACCCCTAATTTTGGTTTTCTGAAAAACTTCAAGGTGTCGTTAGCGTTCTAAAATTTTGATCTACATCTGAGCGCAACTCCCGTCGAGCTAGACCGCAAAATGCAGACGTTAAATCGAATTTATCAAACAAATACTTGCACAACGTCAACCCTCGTCACTTTTATAAATATAGATATATCCGTTTAGATTACAGTAAATAATAATTAAGAAAGCGCGTGTATAACTTTATAACTGTGTTTACTAATCTGTAAACTGTCTGGCAGGCCCATATTTGAGGCCAAGTAAAAAACGAAAAAATAAAAAATGCTTAAATGCTGATTTTTTAAGGTAGAATACTCTTGTGGATGTGCATTGTGGTGCAGTGGATATAAGCTCGGAACGAGAAATCGGGGAGCCGAGTTCGAATTCCAGCTGAATTCATTGGATTCACTTACGCGCAAATACCCTTGGAAAAGGTATTAATCCGTCTATTCCTTCCAGTTATGGGTTAAATAACAGGACAGATTGGGTTCTATAGCCTTGGTCGGCGGCCAGTCTACCGCAGAAAGCAATGGCAACCTACTGCGGGATAATCTTCTGCCCGGTCAGTCATGTCTCTTTCGAGACATGATCGCCCAAGCGTGTATCACGTATGGCACATAACTGACTGACTCTTGTGGTGCAGTGGATATCGGCTCTGAATGAGAAATCAAGGAGCCGAGTTCAAATTCTGGTTGAATTTCTGGCATTTACTTACGCACAAATACCATTGGGAAAGGTATTAATCTCTTTCCTTTCAGTTATGGGTTAAATAACAGAACAGATTGGTTTCTATAGCCTTGGCTGGCAACCGATCTACCACAGAATGCAATGACAACTTACTGCGGGATAATCTTCTGTCCAGTCAGTCATGTTTTTTTCGAGACATGATCGCCCAAGCGTGTATCACGTATGGCACTTAACTGACTGACTGACTCCCAGTTTCAGTTATTGCAATTTTGACTTGTGCCTCATGAAGCTAAATACCAAAAACCTTGTAAGAAAGAGGAAGGAAGGTCGACCGCAATCGAGACCATAGTGTCGTTGTGAACATAACGATCTTTTTTATTAGGTGTTGCATAGTATGTGCTTAGTCAGGATTTGTTGTGGATTACGGGTAAGGAACCACACAACATAATGAACAACAACACAGATATTTGAGATAGAAAAGTAGGTCATATTGAACGTAATGATACAAACTGGAATGCAGGTTATTAATCCAGGAATACTATTAGTAAGGAATATATATATATATATATATATATATATATATATATATATATATATACAAGTCTTTGAAGTGAAGCTGTGCTGGAATTACTATATCCGTGTAATACTATTCTGGCTGAGTGGAGCTTAGAGCTACTATGACTGCTGACGCAGTATTCTCTGTGTAACTTCGGTATCGTTCGGTAACTTACGGATCAATCACTGTTCGTCCCTGGTACTCTAACGAGTGAGGAACCGCACAAAATAATGAACAACAAAACAGATACGTAAGATGGAAAATTATGTTATATTTAACGTAAAGATACAAACGGGAGGTTAGTAATACAGGAATAAGATTAGTTAGAAATACATATATACAAGTCTTTGAAGTGAAACCGTGCTGGAATTAGTATGTTCACATCGAATCTGACGGGTGCCATGTAATACTGTTCTTGCTGAGTGGAGATCAGAGCTACTATGACTACGGACGCGGTATTCTCTGTGTAACTTCGGTATCGTTCGGTAACTTACGGATCAATCACTGTTCTCGTTCGGTACTCTAACGGATCGATATCAATCCACCACCCAACTGGGGCAAAATGTGGCACAAGCCCTTTTTAGAGTGGGTGATCTGGGCCATATAGCCCAGTCAAAAATACCTCTCTGACATTACCCAGTCGTGACTTTACCCTTCGGCATAGCCACGACTGGGTTCATGCTCTACGCCCAAAGGCAGAGAGCCGACAGTGTCAAGTCCGGTGATAAATTCTGACAGATCGATATCAATCCACCTCCTCTAACTCGGGCAAAAAGTGGTACAAGGTCTTTTTAGAGTGGGTGATGCGGGTCATATAGCCCAGCCAAAAATACCTATCTGACTTTACCCAGTTGTGACTCTACCCTTCGGCATAGCCACGACTGGGTTCATGCTCTCCGCCCAAAGGCAGGGAGCCGATAGTGTCATATAGGGAGATAAACTCTGACAGATCGATATCCACCCTCCACTGAAGCAAAATGTGGCACAAGGCCTTTTTTTAGAGTGGGTGATGCGGGCCATATAGCCCAGCCAAAAATACGCCTGACTTTGCCCATCGTGACTCTACCCTTCAGCATAGCCACGACTGGGTTTATACTCTCCGCCCAAAGGCAGAGAGCCGACAGTGACATATTCGGAGATAAACTCGGACGGATCTGACGTATGCAGGGGTATATGTATACTCAAGTCGAGTACATTATCATAGAAAAAGAGGAGATCCCACAACAGGGTTACACACAAAAGTTGAAGAGTTCAGTCTGCTCTACTGTCTAACTTACAACTCGAGCGAGACAGATAGAGCCATGTCTTTCTGAAGGGCATAAATGAATGCAACGAACTCGACTGGAATTCGAAATCAGTTCTCCGATTTCCTATTTTGAGCCACTATCCATTATACCACACACACATCTTCAAGTGAAAATATCTTTAGTTAAAAGCAGACTAAAAGATCGTTCTTCTTGGTCGAACGCTACACACAGAAAGGCGATTATGTTTCTCCAGACTTTTCTTGGAACGCTCATTCGATTGTTTCGCTATTTACTATGGCAGGTCTTTCTGACAGTTTCCATTCTTTAGTTCATCAGTTCAGATCTGCTTTCTGACATTCACTATTACACTCAGTTATCATTTTCTTTTATCGTTCTTCTTCTTTAGATTGTTACCTACTAGAGAGAAATTCAGTTAGTATAGACCCTCTTTCTACAATCGTCTGCAAATATCTTTGTGTTTGACAATTTCAACGCCCAGCATGTTTCGTGGCTTCATCACTCTAACGTCACTGACCTCGCTGGCATCCAGATTTTGAACTTTTCAATTACTCAATCACTTCATCGCGTGTTTCCATAGTAACTCGAACGGACACACATTTCTCTGCTTGATCTTTTTCTTATCTCATCCCCGGACGTACTCTTCAAATTTTCCATTGGCAACTTTAATTACGCAGTTATGTCTATAGATATCTCTCTCCGCTGTCCCATAAGGCAAGAACCCTCTATTAACAGAACATCTTTCTGTTGTCAATGCACTGATTGGGATACATTCAGTGATTTCGCTCGGGATGACCCTTTCAATGATATTTTTAATCATTCTGTCCCATTAAGATCTCTTCCTTGATAAAATTCAGCATTGAAGCTTTCATGCTAGCATGGAAAAACTAGTTAAATCACAATCGTTTTTCTTGGCTCTCTCCTGTCTGTCCTACAGGAATCACTTCTTCCGGCGATTCGGCTTTGCTCGTAAATTATCTTCCAACTCCGCTCACTGTCTGATTTTTTACTATAAAACAGAGTTTCTACTGGATGTTATGCACATAACTCTGTCCATAGTTTTTGCTGTCATTTCTTAACTGGACCCCCACAAGACTCGCGGATCCGACGGTAGCCGTGTAATTATCTTAAAGATACGTGTTCCTGAACTTGCTTATGTTCTCTCCAAACGTTACAATAGATGTTTCGATACTTTTTTTGGAACGGTCTCCCGATTTTTGCTTCCCCGCCACCTAAAATCTTAAAAAATGTAAATGAAACACCATTAACCATCTTCTGTCTTACTGAACCCTCTTCCTTTATTTTCCTTCTTCTCACTTTTCCTCATTAAATCATTTTTATTCTCTTTTACTCCCTTTAACGCCCTGCATTCTAGCGGCTTCATCGCCTTGTAAAATGAAAAAAAACAAAAAAAAACAAAAAACAAACAAAACAAAAACAAACAAAAAACAAAAATACCCCCCACCAAAAAAAACAAAAACAAAAACAAAAAAAAACAAAAAAAAAAATACAAGAAACACCCATACTACGTCCACAGAATTGAACCAGCCTCATTACCTTCGTAATCTATTTAATAAGGAAGAAGTACCATTTGTCCTTTTTTTTTTTAATCACATCGCCCAAGCAAGGCATTTTACTGCCACTGTTTTGCAAGGAGTTACATAGGAGGAAAGTTATGAGAACGAGTGACAGGTTATAGGGGGCGTTAAGAAGTGAGTAAGAGAAGGATGAGAATACTGATGAGTTTGGAGTGGACGGAAAAAAGAACATGAGAGGGAGGATACAGGTTATTGAGAGAGAAGATGACTATTGACTTTACATTTAAATTCTTGGAGATTGTAGCTGTCGGGGAAACAAGTAAACAGAAAGGAATTCCACAGGCGGGAAGTGCGAGAAAAGAAGCTGATGTAGTAGAATTTTATTGGTTTCACAGTAAAAGAGTGGGACCTAGTTGCTAATCTTGTGGCTCGAGTAAATTCATATATATTTAGAAAGTCTATTCGCAGGAATCGCTGCTATGTAGAACTGACCCCAGCGTAGTTGCTTCCACGAATGTGATAAAATTCACATCTTTAAGTAATGGGTCAATCGATATCTATAATGAATATCCTCATAATCTTCACTTCCCACTTTTCCACTCTTACATTTATATCAAACACCTCATTCATCAATGCTCAATACCGGTTAGGCTTAACAAATAACGAAAAAAAATGTTAAAAATCGACATTAAAAATCTTGAGTTTTAACTTGGTTTAAAATCAGCCGTGATAAAAAAAAAATCCACAACCATCTTAGCTATGAGACAGAAAACTTCTTGTGTGTGTGTACAAGCGTGTATGTGTGTAGGTGTTTGTGTGAGCAACAGAAAGATCGAGAGAGAAAGAAAGAGAGATAGAGAGAGAAAGAGAGAGAGAGAGAGAGGGGATAAATTGAGAGGATGTGAGAAGAAGAGAAAAATGGATATATTAGAATAATAAACTTTATTTTTCAAAAAATCAACCTTCTCTTAATCGGATGTATAGTTTCCTTCCCCATTAACAGTCATCTAAGTAGGTTTAAATTATCTCCCCTTGTTTTTGCTTTTGTTTTCTGCGTTTCTCCGTGTCTACTTCCGGTAGTAGGTTTAGTCATAGCTTCTTTTGTTCGTTAGGTTCGAATAAAATTTCATTTTCTTTCCTTTATGATTCTATTTTTTTCTTTTAGTTTTTCTTGCTAGCTTTTATCTTGATTTTCTTTAATCCGGTTTTATTTACTCACATATTTTCAGTTTTTCGTTTCTTTTTTGTTCTCCTTTATTTTATTACATTCTTACTGCTTCTTTATTACTTATATGCGTTTTCTTTACTTGATCCATGGATGATATTTCTTTCTTCCTTTCATGGCCAGGTATATTACCAGAAGGCAATTTTCTACCCTGTCGTTGGAATCACAGGGTGGTTGAAGTACATGATTGGTTTTCTGGGGAGTCATTCTTTCCCATATGTCCTTTTTTCTTTTGTTGAAACTTTTCATTCACTTTTTCTTTTCCTTTTTTTTTTTTGTTGCTTTTCAGGAATCTTTGTAAGCAACCTCCACGCCACTTATTACCCCAAATCACTCCACATCTTGCCTTTGTCACCTTTTGTGTCTCTTATTCCCGTGGCCAACTAGTTCACTCTCGCCATTATCTTTTAAGCTCTTTACATACGTACATACACTGTTGCAACAGTGGTTTTTGACCCTCTACATTTATAAAAGCCCTTATATTTGATCTCTTGTCATGTTTGCATATAGTATATATACATATGAACATAACCGCATTGATATATGTTGAAGTATATATATGATATATGTTGAAGTATGTATATATGTTGAAATATATATATATATATATATATATATATATATATATATATATATATTATAAATTACGTTTTAGAACATGTACATAATTTCTTCTATATATGTCCTCTTCCCTACAATCATATGTTTGTTTCAGTGTTTGGATTTAAACACTTCCTCAGGGGAAATAAAAGTTTGGAATCATTCTCTGTTTATATTTGGTTCGTTGTTGTCGTGGGGGTTGGTTGGGGTTATTGGTAATTAAGTGAATGTCTCGTTTTGATCGTTAGACTTTTGAGGAATTTGGTGTGTAAGTGTGAAATTGTTGATTAATGGTATTATCTGTTGGAATGTATGTTTTATCTTTTTATCAGTTGGGTATATCTTTTGGTTAGGATTTCTAAGAGAGCGCTCTTGAGTGGTCATTTTTATGGTCGGCTATACCATTAATCAACAATTTCACATAATACCATTAATCAACAATTTCACATAATACCATTAATCAACAATTTCACATAATACCATTAATCAACAATTTCACATAATACCATTAATCAACAATTTCACATAATACCATTAATCAACAATTTCACATAATACCATTAATCAACAATTTCACATAATACCATTAATCAACAATTTCACATAATACCATTAATCAACAATTTCACATAATACCATTAATCAACAATTTCACGACGTCCTCTCTAAACCCTATAATTACTGCCCTTCTGCTTCTTGTTTTTCTGCATGCTGGAAGTCCACTTCTGTTTTGCCCTGTATTTAAGAACTCAGGAGAACCTTCAGACCCATCCAACTATCGCCCTATGAGCCCCCTACCAATTCGAGGCTATTATCAATGCTGAAATAGTTCAACATCTTAGTGCCCATAAACTATTCTCAGACAGGCAGTACTGCTTTGCTAGGTCTACGGCCGAAATGCTAACGACCATCACGGAATACATATACAAGACCCTTGATAAGTCCGGCAAGGCTCGTGCTGTTGCCCTAGATATTTCCAAGGCTTTTGATAGGGTTTGGCACGCTGGCCTTCTACGCAAGCTACGGTATTTACCAACCTTCCCACGCAAGGTTAGATGTGACACAAGGTCATTTTATAGTGGGTCTTCCCGGCCATATAGCAAGCTACAGGTCTATGGTATCACCGGACGCTTGCTTGATATGATTCAATCTTTTTTATCTAACCGCATAATGAATGTCGTCTGGAATGGGCATGTCTCCACATCCTACTGCAGGAACGCTGGTGTTTCTCAGTGCTCTATCCTAGGCCCGACGCTCTTTCTGATCTTCATAAACGACCTCCCAGACGTGATTAAATCCCAAGTAGGCATCTACGCAGATGACACCACAATTATCTCCTGCATCAGTAAGAAATCAGGCGAGGCGGACAAACATAATCTCGCTGCTGATCTTGAGAAGAACCTACACTCAGTGTTGAACTGAGGCAAGAAGTGGTTTGTAAATTTCAATGCTTCTAAAACAAAACTGCTATCTGTCAACCATCACAGGTAACCTCTCCTGCCCCTAAGAGCATGGACCAAGCGAGTCCTTGAAAGCAATATACTGCGCCTCCTCGGCCTTACCCTATCTTCCGACCCCGAGTGGAATCATTACATTGAGTCAATAGCTATATTCACTGCTAGGAAGGTTGGGTCACTATGTCGGTCCGGGAAGTTTTTTTTCCGCCTGAATCCATCTTGCACATATACAAATCCACCATCCGTCCGTGCATAGAATACTGCTGTCATATATGATCAGGCGCCCCTGCTGTTCATCTTAGTGTTCTCGACAGGCTCCAAAGGAGAATCTGTAATGTGATGTCCCGACTTGGCAGCTCGACTCCAGCCACTTTCTAACCGGCGGTATGTGGCTCCCCTCTGTCTATTCTATGAATATTTTCATGGCTTCTACTCCGACGAACATAAGTCACTGGTGCCCCCGCCACAAGAATTTATTCGTGCAACCAGAGTGGCAACAAGGTCTCACCCATTTACAGTTAGATCAACCAAATGCAGCTTCTTTTCTCGCACTTCCCGCCTGTGGAACTCTCATCCATATACTTGCTTTCCTGACGGCTACAACCTTCAGGAATTTAAATGGAATGTCATGACCCATCTGTTATCCACTTGACTCCAGTCCTTTATACATCACCCCGTATATCTTGTTATTTTCCTTTCTCTCTACCTTTGCAACTGTCTTCACACCTGTTTCTATCCTTTTCTTGCTCTTTCTCTGACACCCCATGTAACTGGTTCGATTTTCTCTTCACTCTCCTCCTAAACTTTTATTCTTATGTAGCCCTCTGCGCATCAGTGGCTGTACCGCCTTGCTTTGGGGGAAACGATTAAAAAAAGAAATCATTAGTGTCAAAAATTGCAATATGAGATCTGGTAAAAATACTAGAGAAAATCATTAACATAAAAAATACTAGAGAAAACTATTAAGATCAAAAAATTGCAATATGAACTCTGGTAAGAAAGGGTTACTGGACATTAGGTTTTTAAGTCCCCAGAATTCAGTTGTTCTTGTCCTTTAGTGTTTTAGTGTTTTTTTGGTTTTTGAAAACGAAGTTTCTTTAAAGCTGTCACGTGATAAAGAACTCTCCTTTTAAAAAAAAACAAAAAACACTAAAACGAAAAATTACATTACAGTGAAACAGGAGAACATAGCAACACCAGAAAAATAGCATCTTTGAAAATGGCCTGTGAAGAGGCTGAAAGCGTTTGGTAAGTCGAACATTATGGAACATTTTTAGATTCCTTATTTCCAGCAAAGAAGAAACATGCAAGAACACTGGAAAAATCAAAACAAAAATTAATAAAATCTTCCTTGTCGGTCGTTTTTAACGAAACTTGTTTAAATGAAAGGTTGCTGCCTAAATATACATTAATATTAATAACCATACATATTATCCTACGTATGTATAATTATTAATATATGTTTAACAGCACTATTATATTATATTGAGCAATGTTCTATTAACACGAGATAAATATTTATATAAGGGTGTATCAGTTAAGTGCCATACGTAGTACACGATTTGGGCGATCATGTCTCGAAAGAGACATGACTGACTGGGCAGAAGATTATCATACAGTAGGTTGCCATTGCTTTCTGCGGTAGACTGGTTGCCAGCCAAGGTTATTGAACTTAATGTGTCATTATTTAACACATAACTGGAAGGAAAAGACGGATTAATGCCTTTCCCAAGGGTATTTGTAAATGAATGCAAGGAATTCAACTGGAATTCGAACTAGGCTCCCCGATTTGTCGTTCCGAGTCGATTCATTGCACCACAACGCACATCCACTTATGGGTGTGTACCTGCGCTTACATTCCTGGAGTCGAGGCACTAAGAGGGGTGGGAGGAGAAAATTTCTGTATATTTATAGAAACGACAGGAGGAAGCCAGGTCTCAGTGTTGGGAAAGTGAAAACACAAAATAGTGAACCTAGTTTCGTATCTGTAGAAATTGATTCAACATACGCTTGACTTAATCTCAGTGGAAAACTTGAAATCGAGAAGATGCAATTTCCTATTTGTTAATAATTTGCTTAGCTTTTGGAAACCATTTTCTATAATATAATCAATGTAATCACGTCTTCATTTCAAGAGAAAACTTATTCCATTGAGTATATTGTTTGTTTTTTTTAAATTTTCATTCGCTTTCAATACTGAAGAATGCTACGTACTTATGTTACCTATTCACTTTTCTTGATTCTCTTCCTAATATTTTTTGACATATTTCCCCACCGACATTTCCTTTATTTCGTTTCTACTTTTACTTGCTTCATCATTAACCTTCCCCGCATTTCTTCAATGAAAAAAAGGGATAAAAAAAACCCCTTCCACACCAAATATAACAAAAAACGAATACGCCCCTCAATCTCCAATAACTGATTAAACTTATTATGTCCGACATCACCTGACATGACTGTCCGATTTATAGAATAATATGTACTCGACCAATATGTCCTTCGATATTAATCTTTCGTTTTTTATGCGTCTATAACTGACTGTGTCGGTTCCATTCACTTAATCGGGTATTTACCACAAAAGAACAATTAAAAATACCTGGGTGATAAAAAAGTGAACAAAAGAATACGGATGGATATGAATGCACCTTTTTTAGGATACGCCCTGTTCACACAATATAAGTATAGATCTGTGGATGCACTAAATTATTGCGTGAAGTATCAAGTGTGTATTTCTTTGTTTGTGTGTGTAGGCATATAAATATGGACACACACGCACACACACACACACGCACACACGCACACGCACACACACACACACCCATATATAAATGAACATTGACCTTGATAGAGCATATTTACATAAGCTCTATGTCTGATATTGAGCACCCTTATAAATATAGCACACCTTAAAAGTATATATACATATATATATATTGTTTTCATTTTTAATTAGAGAAGCATCCTCCTCACACACACACACACACACACACATACACACACACACACACACACACTCACACACACACACACACATATATATATGAATGTCCATTTTTAACATACTTTTCGTAAACAGATACACACAAATATATATTTACGCTCTCATACCCTGATTGAGCACTCTGGAAGAATGGCAGACTTTGAAAAACAGTAGCTAATCTGGCATGTACGCATCGCTCATTCAGTAATGGATTAGAGCGCTCTGGGTATTGGGTGCGTATAATGATAATATACACGCTAAAAAGTCTGCCTTCTTCCACCGAACGCCCATAGCCCAGAGGTAGAATCGCCGACTGACGCCAATTCCTTCGTGTTTCAATCCTGTGTTAAAGGCAATCGGAGTCTAACCGTACTGATGAGCTGTGATACAGC